>DWHP01000671.1:0-18542 GCA_018247895.1 Parnassius honrathi
CCATCTGAAGAGCTAAGATTTTTTGTTTACGAACAGGATTTCGTTGGATTCGCGCCTTCACTGCTTTGATGATCGCGTGTGTCCTAACTGTACGAGGTCAGCCGGTCCTCTTACGATCTCCGAAGCTTGAATTTTCAGTGAATCGTCTGATAGTGCGATAAACAAATCGTAGGGTTATTTTCAATTTTTGTAGAATATTGAAAATCTCTTTCCGCGCGTAACCACAGCGGTACAACGCGATAACCGCTACTCTTCTTTCTTTCTTCGACCATTGCTTATTTGAAAATAAATGTTTTTTATTTTCGGCATGCGCAAACGTTATATTTTTAAAATTGGTGAAGTTTATTTAGCCAGTACTCAAAAACTTTAAATAATAAGGTTTTCACAAAACTTAAACCCGACTAAGCATAATCTCGATTTGTTATATGTATTAAGCTCAAATGTTTTGTAGATACCTAGTAAATAGGTACCTATGTATATTTTCTGACTTAAATGTAATTTCTTAACACTGTTAGAAAAACTCGAAATCTTGTTTAAATTTTAATAATAAAATGTTGCGCACATTTGTTTGCTTCATTTTGAAAAAAAAAAATTGATGGCTATTAAAAAGGAAACTCCATAATACTTTTCAAACGGCGATGCTACTTACTTACTACACTTATACTTTTACTTAGGTACTCGTTTTTCGATTTGATGATGTGTCTTAGCCAAGAGGCGTTTATATGTTACTATTGATTGAAATTCTTAGAATTGATATAAAAATTCAAATATATTTTTTATTAGAGTAAGAATAACAACCACCCATTGATTTTTTTCGGTCGTTTTTTAAGGATTTTTTGAACACAATGAGGTATTTAAATAATGGACAATTTTCAAGTACCAATAAATTTAATTGGCCACTGGCTGAAATTAAAATTTACATTTGCCTCCCATCTCCACGTAAATTGAATGTGTTAGAGCGAGCACCCTCATGTTAAATTTTGCATTTATAAGATATAAATATTTCATAAAATGACAAATAACACGCGACTGTGCTGCCCTGTACAGACACGAAGGAACAACTTCAACAAAAAAAAAAACAGGGTTATATTAAAATTATAATATGAAAATATTCAAATATAGGCTGAACATATATTCAACCTTCTTTCTGTTTATTTAAATATTCACTACATTACTTTATACATCACCAATTTCTTAAGTAAATTCAGTTTTTGTACAATATAAAAAGAATCTTATATTACTTTTATGTTTACACGCAAGAAGTGTAATGCCCGCATTCGAATTAAACTTGATCTAACCGAGCGAACGGCAAATAAAGTGAAAAATTTAACAAAAATTATTAAAATTATGGTAATTATTACAAGTAACTAACACTATCCTTTTATGTTCAACATTTTATGTCAATATTTAATTATTATCTATACTTATAACTACCCTATGATATAACATTATAAATGATGAAAATGTATCTTCATGATATCATTCAACAATAATCCATTAACAATTCGCAAACCATTTACGCGCATCTATCAAACGGTAACTTATAACTAATCTCAGTAACAATAAAGGTCCATATCAATGACAGTCTCTAACTTTTTCCCCTTTTGGTTTCCTGCCTCGTTTCTTGCCTGAAGTAACGCCAGCTAGGACCATTGCGGCTCGTTTGGCAAGACACGATTTGCAAAACCAGTCTTCTGTCGCCCCAGGTTCTTCGGTTATTCCTACACACTCCCAATGGTACCAACCGTCGCAACCATCACAACCTATCATAGGCGACCCGTTGTCTTGCCTTCCACAAGCTGGACACACCCAAATTTTGTTCCCGTGCTCATCCACATAATAGGGAGTCGGCAAAGGCCCGCTTGGTTTCGGAGTCGTGGCTTGAGGGACCGGATCCTCTGATATTGACGCCGTATCGTCTTCAAAGCTCTCCATATGTCCTTTCTTCAGCATAGGTTTAAACAGTATTCTTTTATATTTCGAATGACTTGAAGGTGGCCTATTTTTCCTAGGCGGAGAATTCACTGACGGTGGAGATGACGGCTGTGACTCCATTTCGCTGACGTGATTATGCTTAGAATGCTTTTGTTTCGGCGGCCTCGTCACTAGCGCTGATATTTGCGCTAATTCCGGTGAGCGACTATGTTCCCGAGATACTGGTTCCTCTTTTGGCGTTGGACTCTCTTCCTCTTCCTTTTTAACCACTGGCTTAATATTTAACTTGAAGATATCGGGTGAGCTTGGTGGCATTGGAGAATTAGAATTAGAAGAACCTAATTTTAACGTAAGCTTAGGCACTAAGCCATCTGTTGGCTTTTCCTTCTTTTTCTCTTTCTTTTCTTTCTTTATTCTATCCTTCTCCTCTTGTCTTTCTTCCTTTTCTTTTTTCTTGTCAGTTTTTTCCTTGTTTTTATCTTTCTTATCTTTTTTCTTCTTTATTTTGATACTATCTTTATCTTTCTTTTCTTTTTTATGTGATTTATCTTTCTTCTTATCAGCACTTTCTACATCTTTTTCTTGTATAACTTCGGGAGTTGGTGCTTTGACTGGTTCAGGTTGTGGTTCAGGGTCTACTTTTTCAATGACTTTCACTTCATGTTCAGGAGTGGGCAAACGAACCGGTGGTGGTGGCTCCCTAGGAGGTTCTTGTCTTACAGGTTCAATTTTCGGTGGATTCAGTTCTATTGTTATATCTGGCTGTACAGGTGGCATTTTATAAAGTGATTTGTGATCTTTATGTGACTTTGACTTCGGTTTCTGTAAAATATTTGGAATGGTCGGAGATTTGTGCTTGTTATCATGTCGATCTTTATCTCTGTGTAAACTGGGGGATTTATGCATCCCTCTATCATCATCATTATTATCCACAGGAATTACTTCAAGGCTCGGACGTCGCAGCATCGGGGGTATTTTCATGGACTGTGAACGTGATGTGTGTGGGAAATTGCCCATTGGCATTAGATGATTAGGAATGCCAGGACCTAGCCCAGGTAGAAAACTAGGACCTGGAATTAGTCCAGGGCCACTTGCTCCTAAAGCAAAGGGGTTTGACATCAAATTTGGAGAAGGTAAACCTCTTAATGCTGGATTGTTAGCTAGCCCTGCAAGAAAGTCACTTCCAGGAATCAACCCAGGGTTAGGTATTAAGCCAGGTCCAGGCATTAAACCTCTTCCTGGAGGCATTGCTGGGAAAAATGGAAAACCTGGTGGCATCTGTGGTAATTTTGATTCATTCTTTGGCCTACTTGATTTTGGTTTAACATTACCAAGTTTCATTTTCTTCTTTTCTGCTTGTGCCATTTCAAATGCTAATTGTTGCTGCTGCTTTTTGAGCAATTTCGCCTCTAATTTAGCCGCTTTATCTTTTTTGTCCTTGTGTTTCTTTTCCTTTTTGATTTTTGGACCGACGCTAGCTACGTCTTTGGAATATGGCTGTTGCAACGATTTATTGATTGATATACTAGGTCTAGGTTCAGGAGGCAAATGTTTAGTCTGTGGCATTATATGAATATCCATAGAATCATCATCAATACTGATCACTTCATTGGCCCTGATGTCTATTTCTTTTGACAAATCTAACGCACTATTATTATTATTCACAACAGGTTCATTATTACTCACATGAACATTTTCACTTGCAACATCATGTGCAGAATTCTGCAACCTTGAGATCATAATGTCCGACTGTAACTTTTCTTGTACAACCTCTTGAGGATTCCTATCTTCTTTATTTTTGTTCGATATTCTCTTAAATATATTAACTTTTGATCTGTCTGGTTGAGATGCCAGCTTCTCCTCCTCATCAAGTACCTCCTTCTTAATTTCTGTCTCTGGTATAAGAGAACTTGTGGAAGATAGATTTTTATTTACAGGTAAAGAGTTAGAAACAAGTGGAGATTTCGAAATTGGGATTTTTCTTGGTACAGGAATTGTATCTTCAATAGTTGGTTGTACAACAGGTGGAGGAGTATCTGGTGGTTCCTGTTTAATGACTGGTCTGATAGCTTCAGGTGCAGGAAGAACTGGAGCTGGACTTGGAACCAAAGATGTATTTTGAGCTGGAGGAATCACAGGCTTTGATGAATTTGGTAAAGCTTTTGGCGCTGGCATTGTGACATGGTTATGATGTGTAGGATGAACATCCTTACTTTTCACTGGGTATCCAGGTGGATACCTGTCCAATTTATTGCTATCCTTAGATTTACTACTTTCCCCTTTATGACTCTTATCCTTTCTTTTACTTTTCATGATCTTGCCATTTAACAATTTATTCTTCTTAGATTTTTTATCACTTTTTTCTAAAATTGGTGCTTTCACAGGGTTTGAATGGTGAGAATTGACTTTATGCTTGTCATGATGCTTTTCAGATACTATTGTAGGAGGTCTGGCCTCAGGTAATTTACCTTCACGGGCAGGTGATAAGAAACCAGACATAGTCATTATTACACTACTGATTTCACGAGTTCTTTCCTCTTCTTCAAGTCTTAACCTTGGCCTCTTACTGTTTGGTAATGAGACAGGGTCGATTGGCCTTTTGAATATGTCTTTAGGTTTTTCTGGACTATCCGTTACAGATATTTCAGGACTTGTACATGTAGCATTACTGTCAATATTATCAATACCATTTTGTTTAATTTCAACAGTACCTGCAACAACTGGTGTGTCTCTCTCTTTTTCAGGGTACATAGGTGGAAGGTGTTCATGTACATGCATTGGTCTTGTAACCACTTCATGGCTGCCAGGTTTGAGGAAATTCAAATTTGATTCTTTAGGTTTAGGAAATTTTTCTACATTGACAGGTGGTGGAACAGGTGGAACACATCGTGTATACTCTGCTAACTCTGGCAAATGAACATGAAGATCACGGAAAACTAATCCTAAGTCATGTAAATTTGGTTCAGTCCTATTAAATTGTTCGGCGTATCTGTTAGCTTGTGTTCCAAGTGTACAAATGTACTTTTCCAATACATGGACCAGTATGTCAAGAGGTGTCGAGTTTATACCGTTCCATCCTATAGTTTGACATATTTGCGCAACATTCCTTCGTAGTATCTCACGGGCGTACGCCTCTGACATAATGACACCAACAAAGTTATCTGGAACAAACGTACATATCGAAATTATCACAACACAACAACAACAAAATTTGTTATACCGAACAGGTCGTATAATTTTAGTACATTTTTAAGAGAATTTGATTGTAGTGCATACGATTAGACGTCTTAAACAGCAAATCTCATGATTTTTATACCTGCAAGTGTCTAGTAGTACAGAGACGATGTTCCGAACAGGTGAAAATTTCACGTTTGGAACACACATGTATGCTTCCCTATAATCTTTGAATTTCACGGATAAATTGTTATAATACATAGACTAGTTACAATGCAAAAAAACGATGTGTTTACGTAAAAACTTCTCAGCATTCTACAAACACAGTGCCCCGTGCGCCATGATTGCATTTTGGGTTGTCAATGTTCAGTGTTGCATGCTTATAATTTAAAAAAAGGCGGCCTAATATGAATGCGTTCATAAAATTGATTTTGTTGTTCAAGTAAAAGTAAAAATTTTAGATTTGAAAACTATAATGTCATGCCGACACAGTCTGATAGTCCATCTACTCCAAATTGCTTGTATGAAACTTCATTGATGTGGTGTGGATTTACCATAGTATCCACGGATAGCCTAGCCTAGTTGATTAAATCGAACCAACCTACGCGCTTGCACATTAAATTGGTAAATGACTAGAGCCCGAATTACTGCTTGCATAAATGTGATAATATTTGTTTTGTTAGTAATCATAACTATTAGGTCGCTTGGAAGGTTCATTTTAGGGATTGGACTTGGGTGTTAGTTTGTGGATGCTCCGATGTGAAAAGTCAATGACATCTGAACCATAGAGGTTACAGAGCGGGAGAACGATCGCTACGTACTAAAACAACCTGTCCTTGAAAATTTGTAGAATTTATAGCGGCGCTACCGTCGATGAGTAGTGGCTGCGAAGTTAACTGTTTATGAGTACAAACAGATATGGTTAATTAAATAATGTACAAATTTTATTAGTGAGAAGCATTGGTGAGAAAATTTTCATGCTCCGTAATTTTTTAATTTTTGACGAAAAGAAACATCAAAAAATGGAGATATATATAATTGTGCGTGGATGTGCAAGTGGTTTGGCATCTGATCGGAAAAATAGACTGAAAATAACTTTTATTGAGCGAACTTAGCGATCGCAGCGCCTCACTTACGGTGTCCATATTTCTGGGACACTACTTTCTTACGGCGATCGTTCACTTGTTCTCTAACCTCCATGATCTGAACCGTTAACACCCCGTCTAAGGGTATTAGTGTTCCGTGGTTAACACTAGTATAAATTATTACTTTGTACTGTTCTCTCTCTTAGTTTTTATACTTCATATAGATATAAATATCTTATGTATTTTATTTCCATGTATTACAAAATTTTTTGTTATTTTAGTTAAGTGTTCTCATATTAACTTTTTACTACACCTACTTCATTCTATCTCTGCATCACCCCAAGATGGACAGGTAGAGAATGCCTTAGGCATTAAGGCGGCCTATATAACACGTGTGTATATAAAGTTTTAAACAAAATAAATAAAATAAAATAACACGTTGCTGTGTTGCGTGTGCTGGTCATGCGCTACTAGTTTTGTTCAGTTTTTGGAAACTGCTACGGTAAAATCAACGATCAATTAATGAACATGTAATTTGTCCAAGAAGTAGAAAAGCATCCGTGTCTGTATAATTACAATTTAATGGAATATTTGCGTAGAAATGTTACAGAAAAAGCTTGGAGTGAAGTGGGGAAAACAGTAAATCTCACGGGTAAGATAAAAATGTTTATTTTTTAATATTAACATAGACATCATCAAATATACTAAATAAAGTTTACAGGGTAGGTATTTCCATTAACAGGGTAGTGCTCTTTGTGGTGTTAAGAAGTAATTAGTTAAGTAATTTCTTAGGTTATAGGCTGAAGACTGTATGGATACTTGAAGATTTTGTAGTATTGAGGCTGGAATCGAGTCTGGATTTATTTCAAACTGCCTTGGCTGATATCAAATACCTCCTCTATACCGAACGTAATTGTGCAATATACAGGCTGATTTTATTATGTAAGCTGCCGTTTTTGGGTCTCGACTTCGGACAGGACTACTTAAAACAAAATTTTCGGTCATTATACCAAATGTACATTTGACCGTTTTCTGCTACGACTCAGCCGATAATTAAACACTCTTTTTATGTTATCGAGGGTTCGATGTGGGTATGGTCTCATTAAATAGAGTAAAAAAGCCTCGTTCTGCAATTATCTTCTATTGGTTTCCATTCGGAATTCGTATATCTTTTAGGTCATTTTTATGGCAATTGTAGTTTCCGCTACAATCTTTGACATTGTATAGTCTCCTCTAGCAAAATACATGAGCCACAAATGTAGACCTGTGTTTTGTTTTAGCGAACCGGTGCAAATAAAAATTAAAAAACCTTCGCGCAATGTTCGGGTGTCACCTGAAACCAGAACCAAGTGGAACATCCGCAAAGAAGAAGATACCATATTATTTGACAGATGCTGCGCAATTTACGATTCTGTTTATAAAAATTTTGAACAAGATGTCTGGAAATTAACTGATGTAGATCATGAAGAAATAATTGAACTAGAATATAATAATGAAGAACTCTCCAATGAACATAGTCTACCAACGATTTCTTTTCTACCAAACGTAGTACGTACGCACTCTCCCTTTTCATTGTCATGTCCTCTACCAACACCACCTATGAGAAATTTACCACAATTTCCCATTTCATGTCCTCTACTGACACTCTCTTCTGAAAATGTTGCTACCAGCATTAAAAAGGGGAAACACTCAAAGGCTGTAACAGCTTAAGATAAAACTATTATGGACTATTTCAATGCTAAGAAAGCTAGGATGTGAGAAAAGTCTGACGATCAGATAGACTTCAGAAAAAAGTTTTTAATGAGTTTGCTATATATCTATTCTATGTCAGATATTCAGATGAGAAAATTTAAACGCAAAGTACTCGACTGAGTCGAAATTTTTGAAACACTGACCACTTTGACGCAAATGCCCGAAAGCAGTCAGCAGCTAGAAAACTCTGAAAACTGCCCACAGGTAATAAGCAACCAGAAGAATTATCGAATGTAGCGTATTATGAATCATTGGAATACGTAGATAAGACAGAAAACACTTTAATTGTAGCTTAACTATTGATTATAAATTTAATTAAAATCTAAATAAAGGTAATTGTCGTATTTTATTATCTCAGTGTTATGAGAATTCTTTCCTCTACACACACACATTCTCGTATATTAATATTTTTCTTATGAATAGCAGGGGCTACTATTCGTACCAGATTAAGATAAGAATTTTTGGACATTCTATATAATTGTATAATTTTTTGCTGTCATCTTTGCGTAGTTCGTATGCTGCAACCAACAATAAGCAGTTGATGTATTACCAATATAGGAGTGTATCCAAAATCTTCTGTTGTTTCTCCGTCGTCTACTTTATTGTACAAGTAATAAGTCCTCTTCATCACTTGAATCGCTAGTCATTTCGATTATTTCCGTTAACAATACTTTGGCATAACATCGCGGACTTGAGTGACTATTTTTGAGAAAATATGGTAGTGCCGTGTACTATACTACTCAACGTTACTAATGCTACTAATATTATAAACGCGAAATATTTGTAAGTATGGATTTTGTTGAGTTTGTTACTCTTTCACGTGAAAACTATTGAACGGATTTATATGAAATGTTACAGTAATATAGTTTATACATACATCAGAATAATACATAGGCTACAATTTATAAATATTTTGTGTAATTTGGCCATAATATAACGATAAGTATCAAATAAATCGTAAAAATCTTGCCCTCTGTGAGCTATCTTGGCGTGCGCTGCCTAAACCGTTGGAGTTACACGAACATAATATACGGTGGGATTGTTTGTCTTAAGTAGTTCGAAACCTTTTATGTGGAAGCCATTATATCCAAAATAGCAAGCCATAAATACTATACTATAATGGATATAAGCACGCACGACCGCCTAGTGCGCCACCCGAACGCGGGCAGACGTCATTGACGGTTATATTCAGTTTGCGTCCTTTCTTACGGCTAATTCAATTCTCGAAGAGATTTATTATTTAGTACAGTAGGTAGGCATAATTATTATTTTTAGTTAGTGTAATTTAAGTAGAAATACAAATTACTTTTTATTTTAATTTATAGGATAAGTAATACTTACATACAGTACCTAAATATAGTACAGCTTAATACAATATAATATTAAATAGGATATTATAAACGCGAAAGTTTGTAAGTATGGATGGATGGATGAATGGATGTTTCTCTTTAACGTAAAAACTACTGAATGCATTTTAACGAAATTGCAATAATATAGATTATACATTAGAGTAATACATAGGATACAATTTATAAAAACAGTGTGTGAATTGTCCAAAATATGACGATATGAGGCAAGTAAGTAGGAAAAATCTACCAACTCCGAGCTATTTTGGCGTGCGCTGCCAAAACCGCTAGAGTTACACATATGGCACGGTGCCGTCGGCGGTGGCAGACGAACGGTGCGGGGGCGGGCCGGGCGGTCCGACGCACGGCGGATGAGGTGGGGTCTACTGGACCCAAAAATTATTTATGTGATAATTTTAATGTCATATTGTTAGTTCTTTTCTACGCCACGCTAATATAAGCTACTCGAAATACTAATCCAGCACAGACGAAGTCGCGGGCACCAGCTAGTTAGTTTATAAATACTGAGCTGTTCCGTTAGTTTTGTGTAGCGTCATGGACAAAGGGTCTTGGAGTACCTACGATCAATACCATCTTTTTAAAAATAGATGCTACTTATTCTATTAGTTTTAGTCATTTGTCAATTTTTGTCATCTGTCAAATCAGTTTAGCCTGAAGCTATTTTTCTCTAAGTTTTTATTTCTTGTATAATCTACACAGTAAATTAAGAACATTTCTGAAAATTACAAACAAATTAATTAAATGTAACAATAGCTATGTTTGTACTTGAATTTAAAAAAAAAACGGTGCATATTTATTCGAAATATATATGTATGTACTATTTAGCTTATATGCTGGCACTTTTTACTCAACCGCTTTTACTTTTATTCAACCAATTACTCTTTACCTGCGTGCAGCTCACCTGATGGTAAGTGACTACCGCCACCCGTTAACAACTGCAACACTATGGGAATTGCAGGTACGTTGCCGGCCTTTTACAAAGGAGTAAGCTCTTTTCTTGGAGGACTCTCCAAAGCTCCTTAAGTGTTAGTCCAGAAAAATCACCGGTGATAAATAATTCCACACAGAGGTCGTACGAGAAATAAAATTCGGTAAAACGCACAGTGGTGGACCACCAAGCACTTATATGGTGTGGATGGTATCGTAAGTTTTGAAGCGACGTGCGTTCGTGAAATTTAGTGACTGGAATCAACAATTCTTCAGACCTTCAGAGCATTCGTCGTAGTAGTTTCGATAGAAAATGCAAAGAGATGCAACATGCCTTCGCAGCGCTAGTGAATCGAGCCAGTCAGAAAGAACTTGGTCGTCAACGATTCGACCCTCTCTGCACTGGATGCAATCAAGTGGAATTGCGAGTAAAATGGATTTGTTACAGCAGTATCTGCTCTATTCTACAGAAAAAATCATTTAATCGAACAAAAATTGATTGACTCAAAGTGGTACGTAAAATAGACGTTAGATGATCTAAGCTACTTGCGTATGCATTCCACAAAATTATGTAAATGCGCACTGAATAAAAAATTATAGAATCTATAATGTATATGTTTGACATCGGGTTTGTTAAGCTTTCCATTGTTCCTTTCCTTTATTGCTCGATTTATCTCACAATTTGTTTTTATTCTTGTTTTTGACGTTATCCAAAAAGGTTGCCTAACAAAAAGTCGATACAAATAGATACTTTAAAATATATAGATATCCGATACTATGCAAGAAAACCTTTATTTCATCCCGTACGTTTATCTAAATCATTTATCCAATTACATACGATGTTATTTATTCAGTTGTTGTGAGCGCGCAAGTGCGTCTGACAAAAATTTAATATGAGTTTGTTTATTTGTTCGTTTTCTCTCTGTTCCTTCCTATACCTACCATTAATCTGAGAACTAAGCAATGTAGAATTAAGGAGTACAGACAGTATATTAAAAAGTGTCCGTAGAAAACCGTTAAATAAGGGTGGCGCCACTATAGCTACGGGTTAAATTTTAAAGAACGTGCCGAAAAATATTAGTGGGATAGACGACTTTTTAGAGGCTATATTTACTAAATAAAATTACTTTAGATTTTAGAACTACCGAGTGGCTCAGCAGCACATTTTAAACCGTCAACGACTGCTAAGTTAATTTCATTCCTGTAGCTAATCCAGCGCTGTTGTGGTGTTTTTGACTGTTATATAATGCTTACAGATGGACACTTTTTCAACTATTCTCCTATGAGAGATTGTTCTCCTTATTTCTACACTACATAGTGTCGACCTTTGAGTAATTACATATATAAGGTCGACACCTCAGAGTAACGACTAGCAGTGTCGACAGTGCATAACTTGGTGTGCGTTCAAATCGTGCGTATGACTTCGTGCACCCACACATGTGTGGCGGTGTCCTGAAACTCGTGGAGCTGCGAACATTTTGCCTGCCTTCTACGAATTTATGCAACTCTGGTACTTTTCGTTGATCATCGACGTAAAAGTTTCACACTTTTGATCAAGTGTTCCTTGCAAAAAGGAGTCTATTGATTTTATTAACTTCTGATTATTTGTGAAACCCTGGTAGCAGTGACTTTTCTTTTTTCTTTCTTTATTCTTCTAATTTCACGTGGGCGTCCGTACGGCGTGTGTGTGTGTGTGTGTGTGTGTGTGTGTATGTGTGTGTGTGCGTGCGTGCGTACGTGCGTGCGTGTGTGTGATGTTTTACTTTACGGCCAAGCACGTTGTGATAAAGCACTCAAAATTAGATCGTGTCCGATTAAACTGTTCTAAATAATGACCCAGGGGCTCTTATTTAAATTTATTTTCAAGTAGAAAATAGCAAGTAATCACGAAATCTACAGTTTTTTTTTCATTCTTCAAAACGCTGTAGGTACATAACATAATAGGGCTCCTGCCACAAAAAAATGATCTTTCAATTCTAAAGTGGTAGAGCCATGCTGCAGCTATATTGGTTCAACCGGGGAAGGACCACGCTCACACAATACCGGCGTGAAATAGTAGCTTAACTAAAGCTGCTGTGTTTCGTATGGTGAGTGTAGAGAACCGGAGACCATTTTTACTGGAAGCGAGGCATTCCATCTTAGTACTCAGGGGTGACAAAGCATCTGAATTTTGATTCGTTATCGAGGATAGATGTAGATGTCTATGGACCACAGCAACTACTTACCATCGGGTGGACATCGTGCTCGTTTGTGTCCCTATCTTGTAGAAAATGAAACTATGTTTTTGTGGGATGAAACATTTCTGCATAACGCGGCCTAATTGCAGTAAGCAATTTCGTCGAAATCGGGTTCCTCGCGTATGAATTTAATTCAAACGCTTATCCACGATGCTAACACTAATAAAGGATCTCCTCTTATAACACCCATTAGAAAAAAATGGCTTGCGATTGATTGATGGGTACACCTCGTTATCAGTATCATGCTACAGCCTACTACAAACAAAAAACTGTTACACAATATTGAAAAATAACATATTACAGACAAAATGGTATTATTGTGTAACAAGAGACAATGTTCACAGCGGACAAATTAAAACGTAAACAATTTTTACAGTTTCAGATCGCCCGACTGATCTTGATTTAAGAAAAGCTAAAATTAAGTAAGTAATTACAATTCCTTATAAGCCATTAGAAGACATCGTAATTCAAGAAATAGAGGACGAGTCATCAGGACAGGAAAATCAAATTATAAGTTCCACCCCTTCAAAAATAGTTCAATGAAAATTTCAAAAGCGGTTTCATTTAAAGATCCTTTAAATATTTCTAATACATTAGGGAATAATCATATAAAGACGAGGTCTTTGGATGCGAACTCCAAAAGGCAAGTTGTAACCAACAAGACAAAAGTTCAAAATACACTGAAAACATCAAAACGTCATCTAAAAAAGAAGAATAGTTCTCCATTGTCCAACGAATCCGACATCAACGAATTCCCGCCAACGAAAGTTGCACAATGGGCGCCTTCTTGTTTAACCAGTCACACGCGGCCTTAATATGAAGCGTGGGTAGATGCAAGGGTCACTGGAGTCTCGAGATGTTCCAAAAAGGAAAAATTGATGATCGAGCAAGAGTTAATTAAATCTTTTCAAGAATCAAAGAGACCTGTAACTCTAGAAGAGATGTACGGAAACTTTAATGATGAAAAGTTTATGGGAAGAATTATAGTTAGACATAGACATCTTGGTGTGAAATCAGAGATGTCAAACCATTGTTCTGAATAAGTAAATATACTTTTTTCGAAGTAGTAATGTTCTAAGAATGGATAGTTATATATATTTGTGATAATCAGATAATTGTATTTTACATATTGTTATTGGTGTAGTTGCGTTTACTCGATCAAGTCAAAAAAGTGCAAATCGTCTAGTACTGTGATTGTAAATCCATTGGTCAGGCTTGATTTTTATAACCAATTCCTCTGTGAAGGAAAAAAGCTAACGCGAATAAAACGAAATATATGATATACTGAAAATGACTGTTATTATGTGGATCAGTTCCTCCATCTCAGTATTACAATGATAATGTAATTGCAATGGTAATTTGAAGCTTGGGGTGTGCTCTGGTAAATTGTCCGATTAAAATTTATGGTACCATCCACATCATCTGGATGCTTGACGGTTCACCTCTCAGCGGTTTACTAAGAGGTTTCTTCCTCGTACTTTTTTGTGGAATGTTTTACCACAGGCGATTTCCCCGGACTAATACGACTTAGGGACCTTCGAGAAATGTAATATTTCCCCTTGTGTTGCAGTTGGGCGCCGGTCAATACTTACCATCAGGTGAGCTGCTTGTCCATCTTTTACTAAAAATATGAGGTCCTGGGTTCGATTCTTGAAGGTCTAAAGCAGTTATCGGGTTTTTCGGTTAAGGAATTCTCTATAATAACCCGGAGTCAGAAAGTGAGCAGTGTCCCACTTTCAGTAAGGGAATAGAGAATGCCAGTGCTTGCGCACGCACTCGTGCACTATGATTCAGTCCTTCGGCGATGGCTACTCTGCGCTGAGACTGATGAAAATTTATTTGTAATCGCGTTTATTAAATAGTAGTAAAGTGAACCAGTTTGTATTGGCTTATGTACACATCGCACAAAAATTAAAGTAGCAAAACATTTATAAATATTTCGGTGAATTTTGACGAACTGTTGCATTACATTTTTCACTGAGGTAGTGAAAAATGGTTGGACTTTAAAAAAAAAGCATTTTGTAGCTCTAAGATTCTAGTTTTCTGCTTTTTTCTTCACGGTTTCAATGCAATCTATCAAAATAGTGCGAAAAAAATTCAAAATGTTTACTCTTTGTTTTTCTTGCTCCACGGGCTTGGAAAAAATATTTCGATTTATTTTATTTTTTTATTTTCTTGGTACGTCCATTTCTAACGGAGATATCCGAAACTGAACGAAAAACACCCTTTTTTCTTCAACCATTGATAACTTAACAATCAGTAAGTATGCGGAAAATTGATGGGCTGTTGTTTCGAAAACTGGATAAATTCTGTGAAATTCAGAATTATGAGGAAGTTTATTCGAGTTTTCTTGAAAAACCACCGTATGAATTTGGATTTCTTTTTGGCCCCTTAATGTTTATACAATGTAATACATTATTAGCAGCCGTGACAACTTAGGTGGTAGGCCCTCGCTGTAAATTCCACAGTACCCGAGCAACTCGAGTTTGATCTCCGCCGGCACCAATGAAATTGTTAAGTGCTGATTTACCACATGCTCGGCGGTGAAGTAAAACATCGTGAGGAGGTTTCTCAGACGTGCAGGTTGCACGTCTGAGAAATAAGAAAAAAAATGTTTCGAAGACATGAAGTTTGCCAACCCACGTTTGGGGCAGCGCAGCGGACAGCCTGTGCCCAGCAGTGGGACTTATATATGCTGTACCTTTTTTACTTTAAAGTGAACCTGAAAATCCTTTTTACTGGTAATAAGTCTTTCCAACTGTCTTCAAGGGTGACAACGTTGACAAATTTGATTCTTTATAGATAGATGTAGGTCTCTATGGGCCACAGTATCTACTTATCAGCACATGAATTGTGTGCGCAATGGATATACTCACTCAAATTTAACCAACGAGAGATCACGTGTTTTCTCAAAGTCAATCAAGTCCTTATCTATTCAGAATAATAGCTTCGTGCTGGAGTAGAAAATAAAATGAGGTTTCGTTGGGATTTTCGACAAATAAAAAAACTTAAATTTATTAAAAGTATTTAATGTCAAAGAAACAAAATTATTAAGTTACAACTTTATACTTAGGTAATAAAGTACATTTTTCCTTATCTTGTTTGACCATGTGTTGCAACAAATTGTCGCCAAGTTGACTGAAATAACATTTTGCAAAACGAAGATAATATTTGACACTGCAGGATTATACGCGCAGTTTATTAAGCAGAAATATCGAAATAAGAATCAATAATGTTAATGGAGGGTACTTCAACATATAAAAAAGTCAAATGTTCCAAGATATTACAACGTTAGAAATATGCTAAAGACACTACAGCATTATGCAGCATTATTGCTTTACAAATACAAGAAGACTAGCAATAAAAATAAAGTATACAAAAGTTAAGATGCAAGACCGTAGACTTGCGTTAACTAAAGCATTAACAAATTACGGTAATAACAGGTAAATAGTAAAAGCCAATATTCGTAAACTAAGAATAATTTTAAACATTAAGCCTTAAAAACATTTAGGTCCTAACCTACCCAATGTGATTTAACTGTATTCATTACATTAGTCACTTGCAAAGTTTTTTGAGCGTCAAATAAAGACTTATTACTTCAGGTATAAGCGGTAAATAATGCTGCCATGGTGGGAATAGACAATATTCAACAAAGCGTCATATTAAACATAAAGCATAAAACATCTTAACTACTTAAATGTTGCACACTAAACAATCTTTACCTTTTCATTGAGTTAAAGAAACATCTGATAGTATAAATACACATCTATGAGTTACTAAATTGGGGCAGATTTTTTTCAAATTAGATACAAATTATCTATCAAATGAATGATAACCTGACTGAATACAAAAGTGAAACAATTTGAACAATTTTATTACAACTGTAATTTGGTTTATGCTGTATTTTATGCTATGAATAACATTAATACTTGAAAAATGAATTATCACTTATAAGCATTTGTTTTCTTTAATGTATGCACGTTTCCTTAACTCTATTGACTACAATAAGACTAAGAGAATCTTAACATAAAAGTATAATAGAGAAACATTTATAGTAATGAAGCACCATCACTAAATCACCATAGCCATCCCAAATAAAAGCTTAACAATCAAAGTGAATGCAACTCTCAGGGACGCTCTTTAGACTTACGGTGGGTAACTGGTTTCATGTATTTGCTTATCAGTCATACCATACCGAAGTCAATAATACTGATACAAAAGCAAAAAAGTAGAGGAAAGTAACCGGACTTTGCCTGACTTATCCCATCAAAATTACAGTTACGCAGGCCGATACGTAGAGACAATCAAGAGTTTAAAACTTAAAATTTCTGAACAATTGAAATTGTTCAGAAATTTTGAGTTGACTATGTCACACAAATTTTGGCTACAAAAGATGTAATTTTCAATGACAACCTTAACATAAAAGAATGATAGATGAACAGTTATGGTGATGAAATAGCTACGATTACTGAATCACCGCAGCCATCCCAATGTGACCTTGTAAATCGAATAACACGTAAAACTGAAATTGATAGTAAATGTAACTCGGGAACGTTCTTTAGACTTACGGTGGGGTAATAAACTGATAAGCAGCTGTTAATTATTTCTCGGACTACCATACGTCCATAACCTGCAGCAGTGTATATCTACCCGAAGCAGGAAGATGATATTTGTGTTGGTCGGAGATTCTACTGGAGTCACTCACTGCCCTACTCTATACCCGGCTGTGCCGAACCTTTAACGTGTTACACAACTCTAGGACTGACCGTCCCCCATGCTGAATTTGAATGGGTATGTAGTCAACAGGATCGTATTGTGGTACAATATATCTACCAAAGAGGAGTATTATGCTTCAGCAGCATACATAGTGCATGCTGCTGACTACATGGATAGTAATATGTGCACCAACATGACGTTCCCACTGGCTGTGTCAATGAGGGTGGAACTGTTAGACCTAATGTCCTGAATATCCCAGCTAGCAGAAATCTCTCAGCTTTTAACTTTTGGCTCAGGCGCCGAAAATCATAATTCATTATTAGAATAAAATATCACTGCCAGTTTCGTCGGAAAATTGGAGCTGAGGAATAATGCACCCACGACACTTTTTCAAATGTTGAACAAAATCTTTGATTTGATTACGAGTAAAAATGGGATGAAGTATGTCTGACAATTCCTTCAATTTTTGTTTAAAAAATTTCTCAACTTCCATTTTTCTCCACCAAACACAGGGCACGGACTGTCAATATCAAGATCCCTATTTAAACCACAATTAATCTGTGAAATCTCGGGACAGAGAAATGCCTAATTTTTATTTTTGTAAAAACTGAAGTAACTTTAATCCCGTACGGAAAGTGAGGCGAAGGGTAACCGAACAGACAGTATAGCGTATGTCCAACTCCTCGCTAGCATCAGTCGACTGTAAGAGCAGGACAAAAAATATCCAAGCTCCACCTTCACTAGACAATTGTTTAAGGATAGACAAGAGACAACACTTGTTTCCAGTAACAACGGAATTTGTGCATAAATACAAAAAACTGCGAGAAGGTAAACAGAAAAAGAGGAAGACAAAATGCTTTCCTATAAGAACAATATTTTCCTATAAGAGTTATCACGTTGTTTGTAGAAAATATGAAAGGAACTGACAGAGAATCGCCAGTTCTGGAACAAGGGATAGAATTAAAACTGAATTCATATGAGCCTCTAAAAGGTGGATGCTAAACTCCAAGAGCTTAGGGAAACTAATGACTATTTTACCAAACTGAGGTTATCAATTTGGACCCTTTCTAGGATAGCCACTTTCTTCAAATGGAATTGCACAATAATTCATTTCATGCATTCGCTTCTCAGTAATAAATACAAAAGTATTGGAGCATTGATACAAAAGGAGGAAAAAGTTGGGGAAAACAGGTGGACTTTCCTAGACTTTTCCCATCAAAACTACAGCTCTATGAAGTTGTCAAGACTCCTATCTACCGGGTCCGGCAATTAAACTGTCCGTCTCGATCTAACTGTTTTAAAATTCGAACCACTGAATCGAACGCCGCCAAAATTTAAAATGTTGTTCT
>DWHP01000672.1:0-18538 GCA_018247895.1 Parnassius honrathi
AGTAAAAATATATTGGATTACTAGTTTTCTTCTTTAGTCAAACTGAAGTTATAAATGAACTTACAGTCCACTTGATGCTAAATACTGTAGAATATGGATATCTGCATCCAACTTAAAAAAATGTCCCACAGCCTGACAATATATCGGCCCTTTATATCCTTCAGGCATTTCCTTCTATATGTCCTGTATTGGCAGAAATAGTTAAGGATAACTTTTATTTATTGAAGCTGGGGTTAGTCTATTCCTAATTTTTGACACTATCAGTAGGAATAGATTTATAGGTATTCTGCTCTCCAGTCCGGCGAGCAGTTTGGCGAACGGCTGCGGCAGAAAAGCGCAGGTCGCGTTGATCCCCAGGGCATGTCTGAGTAGTTCTTTCTTCACGTGGTTGCCGCCTGTTATTTGGTTTGTTTGAATAGGAAACAGACAGAACAGAAACACTAAGACGATCCTCTTCTCCTTTTCTTTTATCCTACCACCTTCTTTCTCAAGCGTACCATGCCAACGGAAATTTAAAAAATATAATTAGAATACTTTTTAATTCGTTAAAATTTTTTGTTGTAACTTATAATCCTTAATTATCACGTACTTAAAATGGGTAGCTCTATACATTTCACAACATATTGTCCTTTAGTGATAAGAGAGAGAGAGAGAGATAGAGAGAGGGAGGGAGAGAGAGTGAGAGAGAGGGAGTACGTTAAAAATTTTCTCAAATGGATGTTTCATGTTGACGATGAAATGTATTTATTAATCCTTCTCAGTTAATTTAGGCAATAGAAGGCCTTCCTTTTTTTCATCAAGCTATTCCTAAGAAACTAATTATTCCTTAGGAAAATCTGAAATCTGTGAATATGTTCAAGTTTCTTCGTCAGATTTGATGAACCACAAATTCTCGCAAAAGGACACTAATTCCTACCAAAACGATTTGGAAGCCATTGGAATCGAGAAATACGAGTATCCAAACCGCAGGGAAGAAAATAACTGTGTGCTAAATACAACCTCAAGCATTCCGCTGCAAGACGTTAAGACACTGTAAGCACGAATCGCGTAGATTGGACCAAAAAAATTCAATGTTTGAGGATGACCCAGTTTAATATATAAATAATATCTATGACATCAGGACCGCAAACATCTCAGCCTCCAGTGGTTATGGGTGTTGTAAAGCACCGTAAGAGGAGACAAAGGTAAAAGTAAAAAATGAAATAAAAAATGAAAAAAAAATACTGCGGTTACCAACTTGCTTGTCAAGCGTGGCAGATACAAATGTTTAGTAGTGGACTTTTTATTGACTGTAATGGTCGTGATAAAACACCCAAAAATACGAGAATTAACTATACGCGAAATAATTGTTTTACTAATTAGTTAATTGAGTAGTCATAAACGTAGCTGCTCATTATGAGGTCCTATGTTCAAATCTTGTGTCGGGTAAAGAGCTGGAACTGCGCTTACGCATACACTCGGACACTAATTTGCTACCCAAATTTCTTGAACAAGTTAGGTCTGGAGGACATTATTATTAGTATAAAATTTAAAAAAAACAATCATTAAATTACATTTTCATCACGATCATGGATGTACGTGTTAAAATCCCTTTGCTTTTCATGCGTGGTAAAATATCACCAATAGTTCAGGAATAGTTCAAGTATCAAAAATAGTTAACCTCTCAACCCCCTTGTGGTCTCATGAGACCGCGGCCATGTTCCAAAAACTTATATATAGAGACTACTTTTCTATGAAGAAGTTTTGCATTATATGATAATTATGAAATATTCTATCCTCTAATGCAATAAAAAACTGTTATCCTATGAATATTTATTTATAATCTTTTATCTACTTTTATTTCATACGCCATTTTTACGTGAATGTTATTGTGTTGATTTTTGCATTTTTCTAGTGTTTTAGTAGTGTTTTAGTATAGTGTTTTATTATAAAATTGTAATGAAAGTTTTTGGGTGAATATAATTTATCTTGTTACGTAAATAATTTCGAGTAGTATATACTGAAATAATTGTGATTTTCACGCGACCGACATTCGCTTGGTATATTTTTTCTTGCTATCAAAATACAATAGTCTTTTTATAACGAAGTAAAACATGACTTTCATATAGAGAAGTTAGTATAGATTTCATAATGCCAAACTTTTTCGTGGAAAAGTAGTCTCTACATATAAGTTTTAATGGTTTTAAGTGCTGCGGGTGGATGCGGTCGCATGCAACCGCTCGGGATTTGCCGGGCGCATGCATTAGATTTTTATGCCGCTTGAAGGGCAAAATAATGTTAGGCACGTAGTACTCGAGTAAATATAACAAAAAATTACTATACCTACTTTTATTTAAAATTTAATAGGAAACCACTTTGTAAGCGACCACTGTATGTACCTTTAACCATCCCGATGAATAATCAAGTTCTATTCCTCTCCTACATATAGCCCGGTTAACACTGAGAAGTGATGAGTGCGGTTGACAAGGGCAACTGACAAATAATAAGTGATTAGTGCGTATTTTCACACTTAACACTTGTCGCTGCCTATTCACACGGACAAAGCACCTGTCATTTATCAGTCGTACTTGCCACCCGCACTTGGCAATTCTCAAAATATAAACCGGGCCTATGCACTCGTAGGAGTATAGTGACAACCGTACAGGCTTAGGTTAAAAGCTTTTATCAAAGATCAATTCACGAATGCAGCAGGGTTAAATTACAACTTTATTGATGATACGACTCCCTTTCGGCCAAGGAGTCCAGAAATAGATAAGAGTTTAGTACCTCTTACTGTTTCTGTCGCCAAATAGAAGTGCTTGCATACTGCTATTCATAATTTCTAAACGAAACAACTCAATAACTTATTTGGGCCCCTACAACTAATAAACCAAGTTAGTCGAGTGGTATACCAATAATATGTAATCAAGTCACAAAACGTCATGTTTTGGTGGATACGATAATCTAGTACCTGCATAACTTTATACATAGTGATTTTAAACCTTCTATTTACCTAATTAAATTTAAACCTAAACCAGGCCACTAGATGATTCTGCAATTGCTTTTCCGAGTCATTTCCTGTATATTTTAACACCTAGAAACATCAGTGAATACGATATATATACGTATATGCACGGTAACTGCGATACTTCGCCTTAGTGCTTAGTTTAACTGTTAGATAATGAATGTTTACATAATGATTTCTTACATTCACGCTAACGCTACACATTTAAATAAAACTAGTTTTTACGGATTTTATCACGTATATTAACTTTTTTATATTCCCGACGTTTCGAGCACTTTAAAGCATCCATGGTCACAGGAGTGACTGAGGTGTTCGCCGTCCCGATGTCATAGTTAACCGCGGTTACCACCACAGATTAAAATTATTAATTTTTGTTTTTATCTACACAGTATGAACTTACAGTATCCTGAAGTCTTGCAGTTGTGTGCTTGGGTCGGAATTTAATTTTATTAATCATAGGCTCCCAAGCAGATGTAGCGCTCAGCCATCTTTATTGAAATTAGGATGTTTTTTAATTTCAATAGCCTCGCGAATCATCCTTGGAAGGGATCGGTGTTCTTTAGCGAGGGTTTGTGGTCTATGAAATCTGATGCAGTGAGTAGCAGTAGTTTTGATTGATCTTTAAAGATCAATTAAAACCCGCATTAAAGAACATAAAGCTGGTGTGGAGAATCAACGCTCCGGGAAGTCTGCAGTCTGTGAACACTTACAGGATCGACCCGTCACTTGCTTTAACAAGTAATGACTTATTTTTAAAACTTCATAAATGTATAGTGACGGGAAGGGTAATATACTGAATGATTATTTTACCGTCCGAAAAAAAAATGGGCTGAAACAGGTGAACAGAGTAGAAACCTATGGCACTGATATTTTACATTTTTTTTATAATTAAGATATGAATTAATTTGCAACCTTCCGCTTATTAAAAATACAATGATGTGGCTTACCTGGATTAAAGAGCACCTCCCGCCCTCCCTAAATTGCATGCACCAATTCCGTCACCACTACTCCCAGCGCCACTACTCCCAGCACCACTACTCCCAGCACCACTACTCCCAACACCACTGCTCCCAACACCACTACTCCCAACACCACTACTCCCAACACCACTACTTCCAACACCACTACTCCCAACACCACTACTCCCAACACCACTATTCCAGTATAATTAATGGTAGTGGTGTTGGGAGTAGTGGTGCTAGAATTAGTGGTGACGAAATTGGTGCATGCAATTTAGGGAGGGCGGGAGGTGCTCTTTAATCCAGGTAAACCACATCATTGTATTTTTAATTAGCGGAAGGTTGCAAATTAATTTATATCTTTATTATAATGGATTCCCGCAAAGTAACGCCTGATTCTATCAATTATTTTTTTATAATTTTACGTTAACATATTATGAAATTGACCTATCAATAAATACTACTTGACCCTTGACAACCCCATCATTTCTTAGAACTGAAATAATAACTTTGCAAATATATGGCAGCAGTCTACAGGGGTCATGGGATACACCATGTCCCGGATGAACGAATGAGATATTTCTACCGCTAAACATGAAAGCGCGAGCCGAAACTACTTACAATTTTATACGTAAATGTCGTTATTTTGTAGTAAAAATTATTCTAAAAAGTATCATTAAAACTATACCATTGAATTCGACTTAAAATAAACATTAGACTGAGATGAAGAAAAACACGACTTTAAACTTCACGATTTTAAATATATTATGAATAGTTTTCTTTACAAAAAAACAATAACTAACATTGCAAAAACGCTTACGCTCAGACGCTTACGTCAGTGACGAGAAGTAAATATTGCTTAAACGTTGTATGCACATAGTATTTTCTTTTATAGAATAGGGGTGATAAACGAGCACAAAATCCACCTGATGGAAAGTGGATGATGTGACCCATAGACATCTACGTCTATACTCCATTCACATTTATCCTCAATTAAGAATCAAAATGCAGATGCGTTGGCACCCCTGAGGACTAAGATGGAATGCCTCGTTTGCAGTTTAAAGGGTATCCGGTTCTCTACACTCACAATACAAAAGACAGCAGTATTGAGCTGCTATTTTACGCGGGTATTCTGTGGATGCGTGGTCCTTCCCCGGTAGAGCTGACCCATTCGTGCTACAACCATAATATAGCAGGGAAGTAAATTCGTTCAAAAATGTAAAGATTAATATTTCTTTCCGTACTATTAGTTATATTTTATAGTATTTAAATAACTCAAACCACAGATATCTGTCAAAGCAGAAAAATTAAAATGTGAAAAAATTAAAGAACAAACTACTGAGGCATTAAAATAAAGATATTAAAATTTAATTCGCAACCATCGCCTAATTAAATACAATGATGTGTCTTACCTGATTGAAGAGCACTTCCCGCCCTCCCTCTATTGCGTGCACAATTCCCGTCACCATTAGTCCCAGCATCACTACTCCCACCACCACTACTCACGGCTCTTAGCGGTCAGCCGCCGTACATCGCCTGAGGATGCCTCGTGTAGAGGCGAAATACGTGTCGTATTATCATCGATGGTGTGTCTTTCCTGGAATAGTGGTGTTGGGAGTAGTGGTGCCGGAAGACATCGTTGTATTTAATTAAGCGCATGGTTGCGAATTAAATTTTAATATCTTTATTATAATGAATTTCCGCAAAGTAATGCCTGATTTTATCAATTACTGAGGCATTGTTTTGTGTATTAATACAATACTTTGCTCTTACTAATTTTTCAATTAAATGACGTGGTGTAACAAAAAACTTCACCTCAGTGTCAACCAGCAACATCTGGCGAGCGGAAGATTATTAACCCTCATTCTACAACGGATATCTTTATCATATTTTGTTGAGCGACTTTGAAGTTCCTCATGTAACCGCCACTAATATTGTATTTAATAACGAACTTATCGGGCAATGGATAATAATCTAATATATATAAGATAACTTAACGGAACTCAAAAGGTTCCGTTGCCGCCATCACAGAAAAGTAGGAACTCTTTGTGATTAATTTTCTATCCAGAAGCGGTTCTACAGAAAGTAGATCTGGTCTACTGGACTTCATTATTACATTATACTTAACTGTAAGCTTAGTTTTGTATTTATTGTTATCGTGTGTACTTAATCTTAAAGATACAATAAAGATTATTATTATTATTATAATTGTCAGACGACAACTGTTCGGTGGTGTCACAGTGATCGCGAGACCAAAAACTAGTCACGATCACGAAAAGGACAGGTACACTGAACCTTAATATTAAATTGGAAAGGTCACGTCTAAAGTCAACACCATGTCCCCCTCGCGCTTTAATGCATGCCCATAAGGCTCCTAGAACTTAGAAAATTGCAATACAGTGAATGATATGAATGGCAAGCTCGTGGAAACGTCCGAGCGGTCGGAGCGAAGACCTCCGATCACTGACGTAACATATGGGAAAAGAAGCTGCTATTTTCGGCAGATATGACAGTGGTAACAAAAATGACAGATCTCTAAATGCATGTGGTTTAACTTACGTAGCTTCAATGCATCTCGTATTGAAAGAGCGATTAAGCCGAACGAAGGCTTTATTGTCTTTGCCAGTCTGTCTGTTTGCATGAAAAAGCCAACTGTAGAACTTGAAGACTGATTGCGGCAGTATAATCTACATTTATATTTCGGTATACTTTTGATTACGAGGTTCTACGGACAGCTGTACACATCATCGTTAGATTTACACGCAAGTGGGAGCAACGATCCAATACTACTGCGATGATATTCTATTCGTTAGTATTATTCGGCAGAAAATGGTAAAGAGGGTAGAATTACAGCGGATCTTGTGAAATCGGTCGGAAAACCGGTACTTAAGGTCCTTCAAGTTCTGGAATTCCGTCTTCTATGTTGGCACTACTCCAGGGAGACGTGGAGCAGAAGTACGGTGGTCTTGTTCTACAAGTAACAAGGCTCTATAGAAAAGCTACAGACTGCTTTCCATTTGGGCCTCGCTGCTGTTTGGAGAGTCATTAGGAATCGATTCTCACGCTTTCTTGTCGACTTTCCGAACAAGCTGGTTTCCGAAAAGGCTTCAGTACCATAGACCACATACACACCCTTCTGAAAAATTTACTAAAGACCAAGAAGTACATCTTTCACATTGTCTCACATACGTGGACTATGAGGAAAGTCTTTGGTTCCGGCAAAATTTGAGCGGTACTACACTCCCTCCAGCGGTGCCAAGTTGACTATCGATATATCGAAGTGCTGAAGTATTTGTATAATAAGGCTACGATAGTGATAATCCGGCAAAACCCGACTACGTAAACGATTTCTACCGCTACGTTTTACCCGGTATAAATCCTACATGACCTTCCTCAGCACAAGGTCCTTATGCTAACTATGCTTTTTTACCTAATTATAAATTTAAAGCTTACCTAATTAAAAATAATTAAGTATAATATCTGATTTCAGAGAGTTTAAAATAAGTATATTATATTTAAATTTTATTTCAATTTTTGCGCTGTATAACAGCTTTTTGTGTTATTAATTTTGAGGCAAAAAATCAGATTTTTATATTTAAAGTATTTTAAGGTACCAACTTAAAATAAAGTAAATACTCTACTTTAAAGTATTGCTCCATGAATGGTACAAAATAATTTTCTTCAGTACTAGCGGTTCCGCGCGACTTCGCCCACGTGGATTACGATTGTATTTCGTGGGATTTCGTTTTTTGCGCGGAACCCCAACCTCTTTTTTCTAAAATAGCCTAAGTTACTCCTTATAACATTAGCTATCTCCCGTCAAAACCGGTCCAGGTGTTTTGGAGATTAACCGGAACAAACAGATCTATGTAAACTTATAATCTATCTACATACAAATAAATTATATTTATTTGTATAGATAAATTCTGTATATATTTCATTTTGTCTCATTCTTATGTGTATTAGTGTACAATAAACAATATAATGATTGGTTGATTAATTACAAGTAATTCTTAATGACTATCATGTGCAGCTACTTAGTTTTCGTCCTTAACGTCTCGGTTTATTGTTTTAAAGTCTAGCGTCCGTACATGGCAGTACTACGTCAGGTATTTTAAAGAATCAAGGTTTGTTTCTCATTTGTATGCCCACTGAAGTTCGTTGACAGTGAATTTTGTCATTATTGTCGTTGTAAGAACTTGTTAAAGCAAAAAACGTTAAATATTTTGGGTTAATTCAAAATATGAATCCTTCCATAAACACACAATATTTTATCTTATTATTTATTATTCATATAATTCTCGTTAAAAATGTGCTAAACAATTATGAATACCTATAATTATTGTTTTGTGGTGGCGTTAGGATATTACGTCACCCATTACATCCTGGAAGTGCCTGAAGCATCAAATGGCTTCTGATAGACGGCAGAAGAACCATCCCGCTTACACCAGATTGACTTATCCTTATATTACGAGTGACCGGTAACGGGAAGTAGCTTCAAAGATGCAAGACGTCAGGTAGTGCGATCCTCATTACAACAGGATAAGGTCAAACGGAAGAGAGGTATGAGGCATAATATGTACTGGTAGCTCAGGAAATAAGTGCTTGTTTGAAACACTTATTTCGAGTTCGATCCCTACCAACGCAAATGAGATTGTCAATTGCAGTGTTAAGCGTTAACCACGTGCCCAGCGGTGAAGTAAAAAGTGATGAGGAAACTTGCGTATCTGCATATCTAAATGGAAAAAAAGATATTTAGAAAACGTAACTTGGTGATAAATATTCTTAGCAGCAGATTAGGGTCAACTATTTTCGAGGAAATAACGCATAGGTACGCATCTTCGAAAATTATATAAAAAGAGTTTGTAAAAAATTAAAATATTAGCCCAATTTATTTACTTAATTTATTTATTTTATTAATAAGGCAAAGAAACAGATTGAAGGCAATACAAAACATATTTACAGTAACAAAAATATTATACCTGACTAAGTATAATATTATATAGACTTATAATCCAATAAAGTGTGCACAGCAAAACAAAGTATGACAACAATTATGACAGAAAAATAAAGTAATAATACATAGTATTAGTGACAGTTAAAAAAATAACTTATTTAATGATATCCGTGAAATTTACATACTTAAAGTAGCAATTACAGATCTTCTAAATAGTAAAATGTTTGCATTAAAAATGTCCAGATCAGCGTTACAATATCTCAGCTCTGTTTAAAAGGTATAAAAGTATATAATGATATAATGGATATAAAGGATATAATGTTTAAAAGGATATTCTTTCTGCTCTTGGCACCGTGTTATATTTTTAACTACCTTAAAACATTATTACCTACCTCCTCCTACTTGATTCTTAACAGTCAAAATAAAAAAGGACTAGCTCATTTGTTATTAAATTTAATATGGCTCGGTGTCGTTATTCTAGACATTTCGTGTTCACCATCGAGAGCTCTCCATTTTCAACTGACTTCAACACCAGAAATATTCTGTTGCGTTCCTTGCAAAATACATTAAAAATAGAGTATTTTCAATTTTTTAATTCAAAACCTTAAAGTCAAGCTAAATATATATATACGTACATTACATTATTAAATATTATAAATAACTAGGTGATTCCAAGCAAAGGCCTTTGATTCCATCGAAATTTGGGCGGTGCTACAGTCCCTTCAGCGGTGCTAAATTGGCTGTCGGTATATCAAAGTGCTGAAGTGTTTATACAGTAGGGCTACGATGGCTATCCGAGTACAGAACCAGAGTTCGAAACCTATCCCACTGCAGAGAGGAGTAAGACAGAGTGACGTTATACGCCCGAGACTCTTTACCGCTGCATTGGAAGACGTTTTCAAGCTACTGGACTGGAGAAGCTACAGTATTAACATCAATGGCGAATACATCACTCATCTTCGATTTACCGATGATATAGTCCTTATGGCAGAATTGCTTGAGGACCTAAGCAACATGCTCAATGACCTGAATAGTGTCTCCAACGAAATAGGTCTTAAGATTAATGTCGATGAAACAAAGATCATGTGTAAAGTCCATGCCACACGATTATGTTTAACTGAGCCAAATAGTCCAACTTCGACCGAATCTACAGATTCAACTCGGCTGGGCATCGTTCGGGAAATTACGACACATCTTCTCGTCAGGTATACCTCAAAACCTGAAAATTAAATTGTACGACCGGTGCGCGTTGCCAGTGATGACTTATGAGGACATTCAAGGTCATTCAGCGAGCTATGGAGAGGGCTATACTTGTCGTTTTTCTGCGTAATAACCATAAAAATGAGGATATCCGCAGCAGTGGCCGACATAGCCCAACAGATTAGTAAGGTGAAATGGCAATGAGCCGGCCATATAGCTCGACGACCCGACAACCGATGGGGAAAAAGGTTCTCAGGTGGCAGTCTCTTACCGGTAAGCGAAGTGTATGGTGACCCCCTATTAGATAGAATAACGTGGATTTATGCAGGTAGCTCAGGACCGTGCTTTGTGGCGTTGGGGTATGCTTATGTTTAGCAGCGGATTGGTGAAGGACTGTAATGATGAAAATGTGAAATTGTGTTTTAAATTTGGAGAGTGATATTATTTAATTAGGAATACATTCATTGAATGATATATTACTTTAGACATGTGTTACACTACGCAGTGCCGCGCAATTGCGCCAACTTAATTGCGCCGGATGTATTATCTTACTTCTTCAAAATGTGTCGGCCTACAACGCAGGACCGAAAATTCAAAAGATTATCACATTATAGGAGTTTTCTCCCTCGTGCAACTTCTTTGTGGATTTGTTTGCCACCGGTGTTTTCTCTGGATCGAGTGCAGAGAAACGGAAACCCTTTTTACTGGAAAAGAGGTATTATATTTTAGTCATCACGGGTGACAACGCATCTTCATTTTGATTCGTGATCGAGGATTAATGTACGAGTAGAAGTCTTTGTGCCGCAGCAACCACTTACTATCAGATATACTGTGTGCTCGTTTGTCACCCTTATTATATATAAAAAATTGAATATTCTAATTTGACAAGGAAACACGGTATCTATAATACTTTAGGTACCAAAAGAGTCTTATGTTTTTTTTTAATTCACCGTTAACCGTTACAGCCTTTCAAAAGCCCACTGCTGAACATAGGCGTCCCCCATGGACTGCCTCATAGAAGGGATATATGTCATAGTTGCTACGCTTGCAGGCAGGTTGGCACTTGGCACCTTAGTTTTTATTTTTTTGGTAGTTATTTGGAAGAAACTGCTCATCTCCTGTTTTGTTTCCTTTGATGGTTCCTACGACAGCCACGGGACGATATAAGGTAGTGGATATTCCTACAACGAGACTGTTTTATTTTATTTTAATGGTGGTTAACTTAAGAATTTATTAACTAGTTTTTACGGATTAAAGTTAAAAGGTAAAGTTACAGCCTATATGTCCCACTGCTGGGCACAGGCGTCCGCTCATTTCTGAGAGGATCTTAGGGCAATGAATTGTCAGCCGCACTGCCCTAAAGCGTGTTGGCGTGGTAAATCAGCACATAAAATTGCAATTAACAATTTCATTGGTGCCGGCGGTGATCGAAACCGGTTCGCTCGCGTACTGTATAGCGAGCGCTAACCATCTGAGCTACCAGGGCTAGCTTATTTTATATGATCTATAGTTAATATACGCGATATAATCCGTAAAAACTAGTTTCAATTAAATGTGTAGTGTTCGCGTAATCATACAAAATCATTATGAGTTTATGTAGATAAATATTTCAAATTCCACAGCCTATAGCAGAAGTAATTTTTTAGTCAGTTCAGTTTTTGCAGAACAATATAACATTCATCTGTTCAAGGCTCCAATTAATAGGTCGTAGACAAACGCCAATGATCATTATTCTACCACAACGTTACCGAGAGATGGGTTTGTGGTGAAACGTGGATTAATACAGACTGTCTCGTTGTTCTAGTGGTTATAACGCGACTGCAAATCCTGTGGTCTCAGATACGAATCCGGGGTCGGTTCAAAATAAACTAGGATGGCTTACCCATAAAACCAAAACTAGGAGGAGGACGAAGACAAAAAAACAAAGTCGTATGCTATAACTAATATATTAAGGAAATAATAGTTGACTAGTTTTGGCAATAATTAGGAACACTTCGAAAAATGAACTTAAAAAAACTAACTACACTACACAATACTCATACTACATAATAATCGACTAAAATATTTATTATAATGTCAACTGTCAAAATGACGTCGATAAAGCAACGCCTTTTTGACCCTATATTATTTGATTGACCGATGAAGAGCTGTCGTATCACAGAGTCATCTATGCAAACAAAGCTGCAGTTTTTGCATAATAAGAAACTGACCATATTAACCGGTTGACCATATTACCCTCTCGTACTATACTTAAATCTCGAATATCATCTAGATAATGACATTCAAAACTTCACCGCTATTTTTTAAAGAAACAAACGAAACATATTTTTCAACAACCAATCCCAACGCCATATTGTAAATATTATTTCCCATTTTAAACGTTATTAATAGGATAGTACTAGAGCCTTCCGAACTTGACGAAAAAGGGTCGCTCTCACTCAGCACTCTGCATTCGGCGTGATGAACCGCAGTTTTTCAATGTGGCCCAAGCTCTTTCTAGAACAAGTAGTACAAGCAGAGGTTTATCTTAACAGATTATAAATTAATTCTAAATATCAAAACAATAAACACGGGACTACACCACACTCTACGAGTACATGTATGGGATCAACAATAAAGTATAACCTACTAGTGATCCGCCCCGGCTTCGCACGGGTGATTTTTTTTATAAAATTAGGGTGACAAACGGGCCATAGTCCTCCTAATGATAAGCGGAAGCTGTTGCCCATAGACATCTACATTTATCCTCGATTACAAATTATAATGCAGATGCGTTGTCACTCGTGAGGACTAAGATGGAATGCCTCGTTTCCAATAAAAAAAGTCTCCGGATCTTCACACTCACCGTACGAAACATAGCAGTGTTAAGCTGTTATACGCTCGTATTCTGTGTGAACGCGGTCGTTCGAGTCGACCCATTCGTGCTACCACCATAATATAGCCGCATCGTGGCTCTACCACGTATAAATGACTGACACGTGATTATTGGATCTCGACAACAGCACCACCTACCGGGTCCAATTCTAAATCTGAACCATCCTGGATCCACTCAGACGCACACAAAAAATTTCATCAAAATCCGCTGTGTAGTTTAAAATATCTATACGTACAGACGGCGGAGCTACTTTGTTTTATACTATGTAGAGATTTAATAAAAATAAATATAACTTTTAACTAAAAGTAAAAGTTGACTTTAAATTGCCAAAAAAGAAGTTATTTATTTGCAACCTTTAGGGATGGAATTTTCTCCAAATATATATAAGACCACTCTTGAAGTATAAACATATTTAAGAAAAAAAGAACCATTAAAATTAGTTCTTTATCTGCGACGATATGATACGAAATTCCGTAAACAATAGTCCAATATGAAACTTTTTCCCCTATTCCCACCATTGGGCGCGGAACCTTTTCTTCAAAATTTAATGAGACCACCCTCGAAGTGAAAAAAAAACTGACTTTTTTTTTATTTTTTGACTGCTTCATTTTTCTAGTGGTTTTAGTAGTGTGACTGCTGATCATAAGGTCCTGGGTTCGAATCCCGGGTCGGGCCAAAAAATTAAATTATTGAGTTTTTCTGTCAAAAAATTCTCAGTAGCTACCCGGAGTCATGAAGTTGGCGGTAACTCACTAACTCACCCCCGTGCCTCGGAAACCACGTTAAGCCGTTGGTCCTGCGCCTTATCTCTCTCCGGACGTGTCGGTTTACCGTCCCATCGGATTATGAGAGTGAAGGAATAGAGAGTGCACCTGTGCTTGCGCACGCACTTGTGCACTATAATCCCACCCTGCGGACTCTGTTTAGGCAGACCGCCGTGGCCGAAATTCGATCTGGAGGACATTATTTAATTAAAAAAAAATTTTTAGATTCGGTTCTCAATCCGCAAAGATATCGTGTACATACATACAAAAAACATACACTCGAATTGAGAACCTCCTCCTTTTTGAAGTCGGTTATAAAAAAGAAACATTAAAATCTGTCTAAATTAGGGAAGATATCGTAGTAACATATATTCATAAAAGAACATTGCGAATACTGATCATCTTTTTTTTTGAAGTCGACTAAAACGTTAATTTTTTATAGAAGTAAAGACCGTCTTCAAAGATCCAAAAATAATTTTTACATAATTGCTTCTGAAGTCGGGGTGGGTTTAATATGGACAATACGGTACGTTAAACATTGTCGCGTTGGTCTTTTACGCGTTTATGACCTAACCCTGGAGTAAATATCATAAAGTACTTGCAAATGTCATTGAAATAGAACTTTATCGTTTACGTAGCGTTTACATTTTAATTGAGTGATATCAATTATAGGGTATGTTCCCGCTTCCCGATCACAATTTTATTAACAAAGTTATTTTAAATATTTTAAGATAAGGGTTATAACGGATGGACTTGGTGCGTCACGGCTATTTCACATAATATGAAAAATAATAAATCGGGGGGAAAGTTTCTTTAGTTGTAGTGTTTTTGTCTTTCTCTGGCTGGTTTTGTCAATGCATATAGGACATTAAAAAAAACTAAAGAGTAAGTGTATCAAGTGCCAATATCTAATGAGACTCAAGCAAAAAAATTGAGAAAGAACGTCCGGATTCGATCAACTGAAAATGAATGGTCTTAAATCGTGATAATGCCAGATCACACACAGCTTTAGCCGCTCAGCAAAAATGAGAGAGAGCTTGGTTGGGAAGATATAGTCCTGACCGTGCAGACTCGAACTTTCACAGCTGTTTCGGTCTCTTTAGAATTCTTTGGGTAGTGTTAGGTTAACATTCAGAGAGGACTGTCAAAACTATTAGTCATATTTTTTGATCAAAAATCCCAAAATTTCTACAGCAACGGGATTATGTCACTGGCGTCTTGTAGATGGCAACAAATTATCGAACAAAATGGCACGAATATTAGAATTAAATGTAATTAAACTGTGAAAGAAAAAATGTCTTGAATGTGTATATAAATTACGTAAAAACTTTTCCACGACCTAATTAACTACAGTTTCACCAATTTCCGATAAAGTAAACTAGAAAACCTTATGTATAAGAAACTGTGACTAATGTGTGCTACTGAACATTTACCTACCTGTATGTAAACTTTGTTTGTACCTCACTTTTTGTACCTCTTTTTAAATAGGCGCTGAGGCCACTCAATTGATCAGTATATCGATGGTTTTTTTCAACATTTGACGTTTTATATGTGTTTAATCATGACATTACACATTAAATTTTTGGTCCTTCGAGCCGGGTACCATCATTATACATAATAATCTTATAATGGAAGAATGAATGTAATTTTGTAAATACCATCACTATCACTACAGATTATCCACTGTAGTCCACTGCTAAAAATAGGCATCCCTTTATATTGTACATAATACAATTCTGCACCTCTTTCATTCGTCAACTACCTATAATGTTCGGCTCATCACTCATTGCCCTCTGGGCTCTGACCTCTTAGCTGAAGGTGTCTACCTACTTGGACATTGATTATGTAATACTTGGTGCTTTATAGCACCTATGGTCACGGGGAACAGAGTTTGACCTCCTGATGCCATAGTTAACTGGGCTGCATTCAGTTTTTAATTATTACTAAAATCATAGTTAAAATGTTTTTCCACAATTTGAATGGTTAAGTAAAATCAATTTCGAACTTAAATCAATACGCTAATGGAAGGAATAAATCTATTGTTGATGTTATATCACAATATATTGAGTTTACAATAACGCTGTCTAAACATCGGCTTGCGCTGTTCTTGCTATTGTTTACGTTTAAAGTAGTTTATATTGTCTTAGCTTTGTTATGTAGACTGCTTTAGTATTTCGATACTGTCTTTGATTTTATTTACACAGTTTACCAGTTTTGAATTGATACTTCTTGAACTAATTAAGGTTAACTCTCAAAAAAAGTATACATACTTGAAATACTCAAGTAAATTCTTAATCAAATAGATTTTAAAATACTCTATATTAATCGAGTTAACAAAAATGTAATTTAATCGCCGGGAAAAAATTTTGACGCTAGAGTTCTCGTTTTTTTTAAAGGGATAACCATATAATATTTTTCTATAAAAGTGTGTTATTGAATTAGATTTTTAATCGGCTTCATTTTTATTTTGATATTTTATTTCCTGACAATAATCAGAAACGATTTAAATAAAGTAACTTTTTGTTTATTGAAATACCAAAAATATGCATGTAGCGGAGAAGAGAGCCCTAAAAACCTTTTCGCCAAACTTGCAGTTTTGTTCTATCAATCGAGGTGTGTAAATTGTGGGGTTAGCTTTGTAATATAATGTCAGGTTGTAAATTTTTAAATAGAGTAACTACTACCAAAGTTTACAATAAGCATCAGCTTTTAAATAGTTAACAGTTTCGCTTGGGTCCTTAAAAAATCCCTAAAAAAATCCATTGTCAGTTGAAAGATATTGTGTAGCTTCAATTTTTTTCTTCTTTTTAGTGGTACAGAGTATATTGTATTATAGTCTTCAATATGGCCTCTGTTGTTGTAAGAGAGAATTCAATTTAATCGTCACACTTAGCTTTGCGTTTTTTGTTTTTAGCGTCACTTTGACGAGCCCAGTACCAGACTTCTCGCTCCGTTGATGCTTCTGCCCATCACCGGTTTCAGTATTTTACGTCTGACGTCAACTGTTATACCTATAAACATAGCCTAGCTATGGCTTGCGATATATTGGCTTGCGATATATGTTTACCATACATAGGATTTCTCTGGTATTTCTCATAGACGCCTCTTACGACATCCATATGACAAAATGGAGCGCTGAGTGTTGAAATTGCCTCGGCCTGACGGAAAATCGTAAAGCTTACGTAAGGATTATGTTATGTAGGTATGTAGTAGCAATTTTGCAACTACAAACAATCGACATTTTCCCGTTGTCCTCGAAACTAAAATAATACGAAGACAAACACGCGTTCGGATAACGTAACGCTCTCTTGCGTATCCTAAAATGCTCTTGGAATTAAGGAGATGCCTAACCCTATAGACAGCTACTTTGACGTATAGTTTAATTCTTAAGCTGTCATTCAATGAATTTCAACTTATGGGTTGACTAAAGAATCAATTTTGCATAATGCTGGTAATATTTGTCCAACATCTGCTCTTACACAGACCTAAAATTCCTGTAACCGAAATGTGTGGGTCTTGTTCTGATATTGCTAGGCACGTCAAGTGTGACAATTAAAGCAAATTCTTATTTCTGTAGAAGAGGCCTTTGTCTGGCAATGAACAGTTTAGAGGCATTTTAAGTAGATATGTATAAGAAAAGGAAGTGGACCTAAAGTACTACCTTGTGGTAGTATGTTTACCCAAATTAACAACACCTATGTATTTTCTTACAGTTGTTAAGCACTAATAGTGCATATACAAAGAAATATGGACTGAGCTCTAGTGAGATCTACAAGATATTGGGCAGCGAGCGTGGATCTGCGCAAGATTCTAAACTTTTTTCCGTTACAAATAGTGCTTTCAGTGCACTTGGTTTCTCCGCTTCTGTGGTCGAAGATATATGGAGTATTGTTGCTGGAGTTATTTTGCTGGTAAGTTGTGTATTTCATATCCTATATATATATATATCGTTATACTGCACTTTTTTATAGCTGTTAGCATTCATTAGTTATGAAGAATCGTTGTTTTTTCAGAATTATTATTTTAATACGAGTGCTTTATGCCCAAATACGCAAACACTGCTCAATTTTAAGATGCTGTTAAGTCTTGTGTTGCCTCAATCAGTCTAAGTCAAAATGACTGTGACACCACAAGACTTACTTCAAAATTTAGTAGCGTTTGGGTATTTCTCTATTAGACATATTTTTGGTTGGTTAACCTTACAGGGTGAGCTGAGCTTCTCGGAGTCAGGTGAAGGCGAGATGACGATCGGTGGTCCCTTACGATCGTGCGTGTCCGCGCTAGGTGTGAGCGAGACAGGTGTACGCGAGGTGTTCGCGGGGCGCGTGTTGGCGGCGGGCGGCGAACTGGTCAGCAAGCGGCACTCGCTCAGCGACGCGAACTACACCCGTCTCGCTCTCGCCAAGGCGGCATACGACAGACTCTTCAGCTGGATCGTGCAAGAGGTCAGTGATGTCTCGTCAACTCTTATCTTATTTTTAATTTTTTTAAACGTTACCCTTACACCAGGATTTTCTCGCGTATCGTAGAGCCGGTTTACGTAAAAATTGGTTTTCATAGTCATATCGCTGTATGGCGTAATGGCTTCGTTTTGAGTGCAGCGCCTAGGGCCTTAAAATTCTGTACGGATCGGGTATTTTATAGACCACAAATAACTGTTCCTGGTCTGGATGTTTGTTCTGGTGCAATTAATATATGTAAACTGCCTCAGCAAACGTTTTTTTAATGTATTTTATGAAAATAAAATAAACAAGTCAGTTAAATATAAAATATATATAT
>DWHP01000673.1:0-18529 GCA_018247895.1 Parnassius honrathi
AAGGAAAAGAACACTTTCCCGCTAAAACAATTGTTTTACTGCCCGCCGAAATAAGTGAATCTAATGAGGAAATTTGATGCATTATGAAGTTTTATTACAAAAAAGGCAAAAATGCGATTCAAGACTCGAAAAAAAATTGTGACGTTTATAAAGTTAATGTAGTGTCAGTAAAAGTAGCACTAAGTTGCCTCAAGCGTTTTCAGTCCGGGAATTTTGATGTAAAAGATGCAGCTCGCTCTGGTCGCCCTCATACGGATAAAGTCAGGATCAGCGAGCAAGATCAGCATATTAGTAGTTGCGACATAGCCGAGAAATTGAGGAATGACTACAAAACAATTTTGACCCATTTTAAAAAGTCTGGCTATACAATAAAGCACGACATTTGGGTACCACACGCGCTCACTGAAAGAAACCTAATGAATCGTGTACTCATTTACGACATCTATTGTAATGTAAATTGTAATGTACAAATTACTTAAATAATAACTTGAATTTGTTTATAAAATACGAAGAAACTTTTTCCCCGATCCCCTTATACTATGGTAAACTGCTATATAGGTTTAATAGCGAAAAAACTGCTATAATAAAATAATGCAGACAGTGTTCTACAGTAATAATGAACGTGAACAACTTGATTAACTTGAAGTTATTAAAATATAGAAATACAAAGACGTCTAAAATATAATACAGCAGTGCAATCAAGACTTTAATCAAATCACGTCCGAGCAAACAAAGACAAAATTCCTTGGTTGTCCGCGTCAAACAAACCTGCTAATCCTTTCCATATACGTCTATAATAACGCTGTTTTAGCTGTCCGTCTGTACGAAACAAAGACGGCCTGTGTAGCATTTCAGAATTTCAGTGGCGAGCATTGTCCATTTTGCTAGCGGCTACAATTACCCGGCCAGGGTATCACGAGCTCTATCGTTTCATTTATTGCCGACGATAAAGTCCGGCGCGCTTATCCGCCGCTCGTGTCAATTTATGTTGGTTATGAACCAGTTTGAGCCAGATGTAAAGGGAATAAACCGGTATATTATAGAGGAAATAGGAATATAATGCGGTTTCTATGTATGCGATGGGGACATCTGATAGGTTAGGTTAGGTGCGTTTGATAACGTAGAACCGTTTGATCTGCGTATTGACATTCATTCTATTTGAACACAGCCTTTGCTTTGTGAAATATACATATATGCGATAATTCAAAAGCAAATGTAATTTTAAGCATTTGAACCAATGTAATGAAAACCTTCAATGGTTTTAAAAACGGATGAACACAAAGACGGGTTTTTTTAGTTTAAATACTTTCTTACTACCATCGATAAGCTACCATCACTGATAAGTAAATGGTGATGTGTCTAAAAAATTAATTATCTGAATGAAAGCCTCTTCACTCTTGTCTTGAAGATACCCACCGACACAGTCTTGAAGATGCCGGCCGACATGACGTTCATATGACGGGCAGTATATTTTTTGCTTTATTCTTTGTAGGTAAGAGTCTAACAGTCCTCTGCGAAAATGAGGCTCTTCCATAGTTGAGTGAATCAGGCATAACCGCCATGTTTGGGAGGCGGGTTGACTATCTGACTTGAGTGTAGTCTGGGTATTTTACAGTTAGTATATATGAGAAGATTATGCCGATGTTTATTTCACACTTAGGACTTTTAATCATTTTCTTACAGTTACTGCATTGACGTCGTTGCATGTTTGTATAAACTTCATCATTAACAACCCGCATATAGGCATCTGTCTTTGTTCTCTTACATACAGTATACAATAATACAGTATAGAGGCAGATGGGCATTTAATTAGATTCGTTGCTAGAGGCGACGACGTGGACAGTGTCACGTCTAACGCATCGGTATGTTGAGTGAACGTGAATGCTTTTATGTGACTAAATATGTAATACTTAACTATGTATTATTTATAAACATATTTCAAAAATCTTCATCATCACTGTCGCCTATCACATGTCCATTGTAGAATATAAGATACTGTGATTATTTTACGTAGTAGAGCTATGTCATTAATTATATGTGGTTCTAGCATATGGGTCGGATCTGCCGGGGAAGGACCACGCTCTCAGAAAACCAGCGTAAAATAGCAGCTCAATTCTGCTGTGTTTCATATAGCGAGTGTAGAGACACTTTCTACTGAAAGTGGCATACTTTAGTCCTCAGGGATGACAACGCAACTGTATTTTGAATTAAACGCGATATTATAAAACGGATAGATGTAGATGTCTAAGGGCCGCGGTATCCGCTTACCATCAGGTGGACTGTGTGTTCGTTTGTCATCCTTTGTATAAAAATAAGATTCCTACAAAATCCAATACACTACAAATCGCAACTCGGTATTAGTTCATTTAAAAATAGAATTATTGAACTTGAAATGTTAATATCATTTGGATCATTATTTTATACGTAGTAGAGTCTCGCTGCTGTGCATAGATTACTAAGATAGTTTACTGTAACTTTCGTCGCCTCTTAAGAAACTCCTGGTATGCTACGGCGTAGTGCATATTTTTACATCGCCGCTACATCAACAAACCAGAAGAGAAAGGCAGCTGCATACTTTGATAACAACTTGAAAATAAAAACAACTGCGAAGCCTGGCAAATATATTTACTCCTTATCAGGAAATCTATAGGAAGCCCTAAGTTAAGCAGTGGACATTGACAGGCTGGTATAACAAAGAAAACTAGTATATTATGGCTGTAACAAAAAATGGCTTTAACTGTAAAGGTTCACAGCATTTAATAACAGCAAATTGCTGCCATGTTTCGTATGATAAGTGACGAAAACTGAAGAACTTTTTTACTCGTAATGTGACATTCCATTTTAATCTTCAATGGCGTCAACGCATTTGTTTCTTGTTCAAGGATAGCTGTGAGAATCTACGGGCTACAGCATACATTATTATATTGAAGAAACGTTTCGTTTTTCCCTTCGATCGGTAAAACAATGTACGAATTCCAGTACAAAACTTTATTTACGATGATTAATAATAAAATTATTTTAAGCTTCTGTAAGTTGCTGAACAGGTGTCTGGTGCAAATTGTGCTTATGCATTAATGACACTGTAAAAGGAGCGCTTCGGACAAGGCAAGGTATAAGAATAATACTTATTTAGGTGCGAAGCGTTTCTTCTACCTACTAGTATTACTTATCTGCTCGCGCAGCACACTGCGTAGTACACTGCGTAACATACTCCGTAGCACACTGCGTAGCTCTCTTGGAAAATTCTCTCATTCTTCTAAAAGTATAAAATGATAAATTTCATCATAAATAAATCCTACGATTCGTATTATCTATATACAAAAATTTATGTATTTTTCTTTGCTTGTCCCGTATGCTACATATACTATTCATGCGACTGCGATAAAACCGGTAACTTGCAACGTGCGTGAAATTAATATGTGTTTTTTTATTTCTTTGCTCGTTTCGTATGCGTTCATATACCATTCACGTGATTACGACGAAAATTTTGGTAGGTTGTTTCGCACATGCCGGACACTGCTTATTGCACTGTAATTTAACACACATATTATCGATATGTGTTAACACATTCAATGTAAATAAAAATCTTTGATTTTGAAAGTGGCCTAAATTTGTATCTAATTGAATAATTATGCTGATGATATTCTCATGAGCAATCCTGCTGAATAGAGTGTGTTCATCTGAGCGGAATGGAAAGTGGAATGAGATATATTTAGTGGATTTTTTGTACAATGTTAACCATCGAAAATCATGGAAGCTTAATGGCTATGTGCTCGTCGTAAATATCACAGTAGGCGAGCAACCCGTCAGAACTAATGAAATTGATGAAATCTTGAGTTACAACGTGCTCGGTAGTGAAGGAAAATTTATAAAGAACCTACATGTTTACGTAATAACTACATTTAATAGATGTGAAGTCTAAAAAACGCATTAGAGCAGCGCGGGGAGCAAATTCCACCGTAACCCTCTTAGAAATAAGGGGTTTTACTTTTTTACAAAAGTGATCTACCTAATAGAGAGATTTCTGAAACGTCGGGTATGTTGTGTACTGTGTAATGCTTACAAATGCAGCATAAACCAAAAGTGGTAGAGCCACACTTCTGCTACAATATGGTTGTAGCACGAATGAATCGCCTAGACCCTAATGCGAAGAATGACTGCGCTCTCATAGAATACCTGAGTAAAATAGCAGCTTAGCGCTGCAGGCGTGTAGCTACGTGTTAGCTATGATGTGTGTGTAGAGATTCAGAGACCTTTTTATTGGAAATGAGGCATCCCATCTTAGTACTCAAGGGTGACAACGCATGTGTATTTTAGTTATCTTGAGTAGATGTAGATGTCTATGGTCCACAGTATCCACTAACCTTCAAATGGACTGCTTGCTTGCTTGACATCCTTATTTTAATTAAAATATGACATCCCACACTGTTATCTTTTTAGCTTCTCATTTTTACTGCCCAAAATAATCCGAATTCCGTAAACTTATGTCAATGCATACTATAACTGAGCTAAATTTTAATCACCTAAATAAATACATTCGTGTCAGACGGACACGCTTCGAGGTAAAAACGTAAGTTAGCGTTCCATTTTGAAAATTTTTGCAACAAAAACTAATGATGTTGATAAACTAAAAACCACGCGAACGAAGCCCAGAGAAAAGATAATTATTTTACAAATATCAGATAATGAGTTTATTTAATCACTAAATAATTCTAATGCAGTATTAAATGCAGCTTGAATATTCAGTTTGTTATTCATATTTAATTAAGTAAATTCAAGATTACAACAGACTGCTTTAGTACATTCGCAAGCCTCAATATCCTATAATCCCCAGCTAAATCACCCATAAGAAGCGCTCAGCACTTTGTCTTCCCGCGATGACAGTTTTATGGGCCCAGTCCACTATGGGCCGACGGTGTGAACTGCCACATAAAATATTAATACACAATTTGTCCGAGTGGACCACTGTTAATCTACTTTTATAGAGGATATGCTGCGGATTAATTATGGTACAGAAAATTGTGTTTGCGCCGGATTTTTACACGATATTCCGGTTACGGTTACACATAGTTCTGATATACAAACATTTGTTACACTGCATTAAATATAAATGTATATTTCATTATCATAACATTCTTTAAATCGTGAGGTTACCACTGTCTATTTTTAATAGGTAACGATTTTTTTTTGGCTTTCAGTTTCTTTAATGCAATTAAATTCTGTCATTTTTAATTGAATCTAACTGCAGCTATAATTGTTAGTAACGTTAACGGGTTGTCTCGACCGAAAAAGGCTCAAATTCTTACAGAATACCTGCGTAAAATGGCAGCTCGATGTGGCTGTGTTTCTTATGGTGAAAGTAGATTATCAGAGACCGTTTTGACGAACGGTACGGACGGACGGAAACGAAGCGTTCCATCTTAGTCCTCAAGGGTGGTGGCACATCTACGTTTTGATTATTAATCGAGGGTGGATATAAGTGTCTATAGGCGAAAGCATCCACCTATCTTCAAATAGACTGGGTGCTTGTTTACCGTCTTCTATAAATAAAACAAAATTTGTTTAAGAAGAAATGTTATACTCACTAAGTTATGAACGTAGTATCAGCAGTAGGAGAGAAATTTCAAAGTCAGTCGATTTACAGGCTTCTAACGAACAACACGTCTACCCTATGGTACCTAAGAATACATATAGAGCTGCGACATGGTCCTGCAATGATGGTTGTATGAGGAAGCTCAACGTTGCTCGGCGAGCAAATAAGAGGGCTATTTTCAGGGTTTCCTTTCAGGAAAGACTTAGAAATGAGGATATCTGCAGTAGAACCAGAGTAACCGACATAGCCCGACGAAATGGCCATGGGCCGGGCATATAACTCAAAGATCCAACAACCGGTGGGGGAGAAAAGTTCTCGAGTGGACCTACCGCTAAGCAAAGTATAAGGCAGGCCCCCACTAGGTGGAGTGACGACCTGGTAAGATATACAGAAAATTGATAGATTAAGAAAATGCAGGTGGCTCAGAACCGTGATTTGTGGCATTTCTTGCGGTAGGCCTATGTTTAGAAATGGACTTATGATAGACTGTACACGGCAACCCTGTTAAGCGAAGCACTGAAAATGCAAGCACACTGACACAGCCTGCAGAAGAGTGAAGAAATAAAGTAAGGAAACGTAAACAGCTAATGGAATAGACAAAAACTCTCTATTCCCTCACTCTCATGGTCGGCAATCCGAGACCATGGGAGAGAAATCTGAGAAAAAAATGTTTAAACCGAAAACCCCAATGAAAAAATTTTTGCTCCGACCCAGGATTCGAACTCGGCACCACATTATCAGTATTCTTGCTTACTACCGTTAGACCAACGTGATAGTCGTATATGTGATGTACCTACATAAACAAGCTAAGTTACAACGTAAATACGTCAGACGGGTATGTTGAATCTCTTCTCATTTTTGGAGGGTTATGAAAAAATTTGTCCATCGCGCTGCTATAGTGCGTGTTGGCGGACATGCAAGTTTCCTCTTGATGTTTTCCTTCACCACCGAGTACCTGGTCAAATAGTTCTTAAAATTACAATTATAGTACTTGAGGTTAATATGATCATGTGGTTAATATGGTGATCACTTTCTTATAACTCAAAACCTACAGCCTTGTCTGCATAGATGGTTCTGTGATAACGTAGATTTTCATTAGTCAATCAAATAACGAAGGGTAAAAAGGGCGCCGCTTTATCGACGCCATTTTTACAGTTGAAAGTTATAGTTAATATTTTAATCGGTTGTAGTATTTTGTAGTGTAGTGAGTTTTATTTAAGTTGATTTTTCGAAGTGTTCCTAATTATTGCCAAAGCTTGTTTATTATTGCTTTATTAATATATTATTTATAGATATGGCTTTGCTTTTATTGTCTGTGTTCTCCTCTTAGTTTTGGTTTTATAGTGCGGCAAACCGTAAGGTGACCGTATTTCCCTCACGTACCTTAACAAAATAAAATTAATTTTCAAACTTGAAATTGCAAATTATTAATACGTAGATACAAAATATAAAAAATAAATTCTTCTCTTTATTTCAGGTAAACTATAGTTACAGCCATATACTTTACATACGTATATGACTATAATACGCGTGGATGTGGTCTCGTTTTTCACCTTACACTGAAAATTCTTTCAGAAATTAGAGAAGGCCTTTGGTCAGCTATGTAGTTGTAATATTAGGGAGTTCACAAACCCTTGAAATGTAAGTGTAATTAATTTATACGTGGTAGAGCCACGCTGTAGCTATATTACTGTAGCACGAATGGGCGGTTCGACCGGGGAAGGACCACGCTCTCACAGAATACCAGCATAAAATAGCAGCTTAATACTGCTGTGTTTCGTATGGTTAGTGTAGAGAACTGGAGACCTTTTGGTCTAAGGTGGTATGCCTCGTTTCCAGTAAAAAGTTTCCGGAAACGAGGCATACCATCTTAGTCCTCACAGGTGACAACGCAACACCATTTTGACTCTTAATAGAGGATAAATGAAAATGTCTATGCGCCACAGCATCCACTTATCATCAGGTGGACTGTGTGCTCGTTTGTGATCCTTATACTACTAAAAAAATTTTGAGGCATGTAATTTCCCTCGCATTATTGTCTTCCAGACATCAAAGATCTTCCCAAGAAATCGCTAAGAAAATCAAATTCAATTATTTTTTGAAGTGAAATCTTCTTTAGAATAATATTTTAATTACATAAACCCTACAATTATCTCACTCCTGATACTCTGCATACGTATCATTCTCTTAAAATTTTGATTTCTAAAGGTTTCACTTCTACTGCGTGAAAACTCCATACAAGTGTTTTTTTTTTCCGACGGAGATCAAACTAGCGTTTCTCCGCAATTTTTGAGCCCTAACTACGGCTCTAATTATTAATGCTTATTTCTATTAATTTAAACATTTATGCCATTTCTGTTTTCTCATTAACAATAACGACACACGCGTCTCGCTATTGACGTCCGGCTGCCTCATTACACTGTCAAACGTACATACTATTATTGCAATACATTATATGTAAACGTTTTGTACATGTACAACAACATATATTATTCAAGCAAGTAAATAGTACCGGCAATAATTTTCAGCTATCACTACTTGAGTTGTCTATGGATTGAGATATAATTAGATTAATTTAGGGTGAAGTTGACATATCATTAAAATTATTGTTCTCAGCACGCGGAATGTTAATTATCTGTAATAATGCTGCGATTGATGATTCAATGGTATTAGCTTCATTCATGAGCTCTTAACGGTCGCCCTCTGGAAATAGGCCTCTCCCAAAGTATAGAGGACTCACCATGATCTCCACGGTGGTAATCGCATACCAGACGTCTCAAACATTTAATGTATTTAATAATGTGAAATACACATAACTATATTTACTATTGCTTGTGTTAAAAGCGGAAAGTAAGTTGTCAAATTTGGCAGCTATGGCAAACACACCCTATGAAGCAATTTATGAGGAAGGCTAAATTCTAATTATATATACTATACACATTTGCATATAATGCGTGACAAAGGAGCTAACAGACTACATGATGGATAGCCCACAGCCCATAGCATCTACATATATCTTCGATTAAGAATCAAAATGCAGATGTGCTGTCACGCATGAGGACTATAACATGGAATGCCTCGTTTCAAGTAAAAAGGGTCTCCGGTTCTCTACACTCACCATACGAAATACAGCAGCATTAAGCAACTATTTTACGTTGGTATTCTGTGAGAGCGCGATCCTATCCCAGTAGGGTCGACCCATTCGTACTACAACCATAATATAGCCGTAGCGTGGTTCTACCACGTTAAGATTGTTTCAAAGGAGAAAATATAATCTAAAATAAAAAATAAACGTACTCCGTTTTATTTATTTATAAAACTGAAGTGGCAAACGAAGAATTTACTGTCAACCCGAGTGTAATTGGTAACGCATTCCATGGACACCTAAAGCCAACTTCTACTTTAGAGTGGTTGGGCTACGCTATAGCTATAATATTATGGTTGTAGCACGAATGGGTCGACCCTACTGGGATAGGATTACGCTCTCACAGAATACCAGCGTAGAATAGCAGCTTTATACTGCTGTTTCGTATGGTGAGTGTCAAGAACCGGAGACCTTTTTTAGTGGCAACGAGTCATTCCATCCAAGTCCTCAGGAGTGTCAACGGATCTGCATTTTGAATTTTAATCGAAGATAAATGAAGATATCCTTAGGCCACAACATTAACTTACCATCAGGTGGACTGTGTGCTTGTTTGTCAACCTTATTCTATAAAAAATTCTATTAATTAAATAGATTAGCGTTGATCGCAAGCAATTTAATTGGAATGCCTATCGCGGACGTCACCCGCACACACGCACACAATACGCAATTAGTGCTGACATCTGTGACGGTTACGCATCAGTGGGCTGAAAAGGTGGTGTTAGAGCCACAAAGTACGTAGCTGATTATATCCTTAGGCAATAGTATAGCTGCAGGATTCCGTAACCGCTGAAGAGATAGGGAAGCATTTTATGTATGAAAAGTAATCATCGTAGTGAAAGCGTATTGTTTTTAGTGTTTTTAGCACAAGAAACAGAACACTACTCGTAAAATCATTTTGGTTTCTGTCACTAAAGCGTTCGAAGAGGATGTTTCCTTTAATCATTTAATGAAATTCGGCGTTGTTAAAGTAAATATTAAATATGTAAATAAGTTTAATACGATGTATGAGTATTATTTAATCAATACATACGACGTTTCGAGATTTTTTTGTGTCTTAAAATGTCACGATGTTTCATTTAAAGTATATGAATAGATGTAATCGGTCTTATATATGTAAATATGCACCTGTGTTGCCTGACGTAAGCAAATAATGAATTAAAATATGTTAATATACTCAAGATTAAAAAATTCAGCAATTGTTATTTACCCAAGTGTATAATTATGATTTTGGCAAATAATGATAAAAAATAGTCGAATTATAAGCTGCATGTAATCAGGTAATATTAATTAAATCGTTAGGATAAATGCCGATTTTTTATTTTTAACTAAATATATATAACTATATGTTATAAACATTTTCTACCTATTTTATTTACACTTAGCCCCTTAGTTACCCCGGCTCATATAGCCGGGGTAACTAAGGAGCTAAGTGCTCGCAATAAATAATATCATATTGCGCGATCAACCTGGGTTTGATCACTGCCACCACCAATTGAATTGTTAGTAGTAGTTTTACGCATTTACAGCACAAGTGATAAAATTAAAAATTTTGTACAACCGACTTCAATAGAAACAAAATGAGAACATCATCAATTTAGTCCAAGTTATTTAAATACGCATTATTAGGGATAACTCGATGAGAAGCACCGGCTTTCAAATAAAAAAGAATCATCAAATTCGACTCACCCAGAACAAAGTATTAAACACATCAAAAACATACAGTGGAGTTTAGTACATCTTTCGTTTTTGGAATTTGGTTAAAAGTTCCATAAAATCTACAAAACCTAACTTTCGCCTAGTTCAAAAATTTTGTTAAGGAAATATTGGATAAAAATTGTGTTATTTTAATATTAAGGGATTTATGGTTGATAATAACCCCTAGTAATGACGTGATCTCTACCATGCTGTTTCTTATTTGTTTTGTGTTGTTAATTAATGTTTAACTTTAATGATAGCAAACTGTCTTTTTTTAAAGTCCCGCAGAATTTTTTGTTGGCTCTTCTCAGGAAATAGGTATTTTCCTCAACAGTCGTAAATTAAACATTAATATAATAAGTATTATTTATAATCTAGGTTAGCTGTTGTAGCTCAGGGGTTTATTCAATTTTGAGTGCTGATTTACCACGTGCTTAGTAGTGAAGGAAAACATCATGAAGAAACCTGCATGTCATATAAATAAAAAAAATCTCAGAAATGACAATTTCTATTAGTAGGTAGTTATATAAGTAGCATAGTTGTAGCACGAATGGGTTGGCGCGACCGGGGAAGGACTACGCGCTCACAGAATACCAGCGTAAAATAGTAGCTTAATGCTGCCGTGTTTCGTATGGTGAGTGTAGAAAACCAGAGACCCTTTTTAGGTACTACCCATTCCTTCTTAGTCCTCACGAGTGATAACGCATCTGCGTTTTGATTCTTAATCGTGAATGGATGTAGATGACTATGGACCACAGCAACCACTTACCATCAGATGGACTGTGTGCTCGTTAGTTACCCTATCCTATTAAAAAAAAAGGTCACCAACACGCATTGGGCAGCACACCGGATACCTCCTTGCCTTAAAACCCTCTCAGAACAGTCAGTTACTGTAACTTTTAGGAGCACAACCTCTGATGGCTGAACTTGATAATCAGTTATATTAGATAAACAGTTTTCTTCCTGACCTTCTTTGTTAAATTATTTACAACCTCACAGATCTTTAAGAAACGAACTTACAACAAAAGTCGTAAGCCTTTTAAAAATAAAAGCCTGACAACGCACCTGCAATTCCTCAGATTTTAGTCCCCATCAGGTGAGCCGCATGCTCGTTTGCCACCTTTTTGCAACTTTTGTACGAAATTTATCTAAAATTTACTAACACTAATCCCGTAAATAAATCGAGATCGATTAACACGGGTCATTACGTCGCCCGTGCCGTAATCTAATATAGCCGACGGTACTTACCGCTTGAAATCAAAATTTTCGGTTAAATGCTTCCACAAATTTACATGTTTATTCCCTGCGCCGGCCATTATTCGATTCGGCCGTGTTAGGTGATAAATACATTCTCACTTAGCGTGATTAAAATCGATGGTGCACAAAGCGTAGCTCGCTTTGGTCTGAATATATTTTAATCGCACGTACATTTTAATAATCCAGAATTTATGTTTCGTTGTCAACCTTTTTCGATATTGGAATCTCGAATCTCATCACCGTTATTTAAGAGCCGCATAAGCGCTCGCTGTAAATTTCACAATACGCGAGCAACCCGGGTTGGATTCCCGCCGCCACGAATGAAATCGTTAATCGCAATTTTAAGTGCTGATTTACCACGTGCTCGGCGGTGAAGAAAAACATTGTGAGGAAACCTGCATGTCTAAGAAATAAGCTAAAAAATTTTTCGAAGATATGTGAAGTTCGCCAACACGCATTGGGGCAACGCGGCGGACACTTCCTTGCCCTAAAACCCTATCAGAAATTAGCGGAAAGCCTGTGCCCAGCAGTGGGACGTATGTAGGCTGTAACTTTAATTTTTACTTTTACTGTTATTTGTTCTTAAAATGAAACAATTTTTTAATTCCCGAGGTTTTGTTAACGATGGGGGTGGACCGGGTGGACTGAAGTATAAGACGTCACGATGTTATAGTTAGCCCGGCAGCCTTAATTTCTTGAATATTAATTTTTGGTCTGATCTACGCGGAACGACCTTACATCTTGAAGTCTTGCAGTGGAATGCTTGGATTTAGATATAGGATCCTAAGCAGATAGTAGCACCCAGACATTGTCTTAGTTATTTATACTATTTACTCAACTCCAAAGAATCTGTTGAGTAAGAGTCGTGCTAGCTCAGATGGTTAATACTCGCTGTAAATATAACAGAACGCGAGTAACCCGGGTTCGATCCTCGCCGGCACCAATGAAATTGTTAATTGCAATTTTAAGTGCTGATTTACCACGTGCTCGGCGGTGAAGGAAAACATCGTGAGGAAATCTGCATGTCTGAGAAATAAAGAAAAAAAAATATTTCGAAGACATGCGAAGTTCGCCAACATGCATTGGGGCAGCGCGGCGGACACTTCCTTGCCCTAAAACCTCTCAGAAATGAGGGGAGGCCTGTGCTCAGCAATGGGACGTATATAGGCTGTAACTTTACTTTACTTTACTTCGAAATGGCTGAACCAACTGCAACAAAACTCCATGTACAGATAGAGAGCAACGCCAGGAATAATTTAGTTTTTAGTTAAGTTAAAGTTAAAGTTAAGTTAGTTTATTTTATCCGAAAAACTTTAAGATTACTTTACTAATTTTCAATTTTTTTAAAAAAAGGTCTGTATTATTTTTAACGTAAATAACGCCACAATAATAGATCCCACCCAGGTAAGTTCTATTAATATAGCGTATTAAATTCTTAAAGCTTTATTTTTCATCTACAACAACTACAACCTGATATAGATGATTGTCTCACGAAGGCGGGCGGGTCCTCTGCTGTTTAGAAAAGGTCACAATAATTATTTTCTTACGACACCGCCTACAACTTTTCTCCACTTACCTTCCGTTCTGACGTCAATCGGTAGTAATTGTAGTCTCGATCTTACGCCGACTCATCATTTTTATATAATAAGAGTGACAAAGGAGTACGCAGTCGACCTGATAGTAAGTGGACGCTAAGGCACATAGACATCTATCCTCGATTATATTGTCATCTCTGTGTGCTATGATGAGAGTGGTGTTAGATGAAATGTCTCGTTTCCAGTAAAAGTGATCTCCAGTTCTCTACACTCACCATACGAAACGCATTAAGCAGATATTTTACGTTGGTACTCTGTGAGACCGTGGTCCTTCGGCCGACCCATTCGTGGTACAATTATATGGCTGCAACATAACTCAACCGCGTATAAAACCTAAAATGGGTACCAAAAAAGGTAGTAAAGTTAAGTCAGTTTACAGCCTATATGTCCTACAACTGAATACAGGAATACTCTCATTTCTGAAAGGGTTTTGAGGCAAGAAAACGCCAGTTACACGGTTACAATGCGTTTTGGCGAACTTGACATGTCTTCGCATTATTTCTTTCAATTTCTTTAACGCGCAGATTTCCTCACGATGTTTTCCTTCACCGCTGTGCACATGGTAAATCAGCGCTTAAAATTTTAACTAACAATTTCAATGGTGCCGGCGGGGAACAAACCGGGGTTGCTCACGTAGTCAAACATTTATAGTGAGCGCTTAACCCCTAAGCTACCGTACCTTTTCCTTTAGATTAAAAGAAAAATAATGGACGCGCTTGATAGATGGATTAGCGACCGCAGTATCAAACGTTTTGCTATTTAAAGCTGTGTATCGTCACCGGTCTTGGTATTTTAGTTCAGGTATTATAAGAGATCGTTATTCCGTCTTCGGATCCTAGCATGTCTATGAACCATCGTCTTGACAAACCATTTATATTGTGTAATGATGAACCAAGGAATATATCCACTTACTGAATATGCCCTCAATCGGGCAAGGCGTTCGTGAACTACACGATCAGTCACACCAACCTTTATACACTTAATAAAAAATTAACTAACAAATTCTTCAAGAATATTGGCAATGGTAATGACGATTCACGTTAACAACTCCAGCTAAGGTGAAAATGATTGAGACAGAAGCACTTTAAGACGGTTGTCGAACCGACTACTTTTTTGCACAGTCAGTAACCTAACTATTGGGTAACGGTCGATTAAGTTAAAATTAAAATTAAAAAGGCGGACTTAAAACTAAGTCTTTACATATTTTAGTTTTTTTATGAAAGTAATAATATATAATATCTGTAAATACTTATTCCAAATAATATTTATTCGAAGTAGAAACGTATTATATTACGGTACAAATATCAAACATCAAAGGGCTAATAATTGCTCTTCAATTGTTTTATATCTATAGTCCCCGCGATAAAAGGATCCTGGTGTAACAAATTTGGCGAAACCTTTTGTTCCACTTCAATAAACAATTAGAACCAGGCCGACAACACTCGATAAAATGCTAATTAAGCGTAATTAGTTAATTTAAAGCTCTACTCACATTACTATGTATCCATCAATAATTTACATATCACAAAGTACTACAGGTTAAAAACAAGTAATGTTAATTTTTTATAATTTTGTATTTTTATACATAGTTTGATATTTTATATAAACTATTTTACATTTAGAATTTTTGTATATATACATAAACCTTCCTGAATGACGAAAATCTTGGGTGTGTGAAGCAGTTACTAAAAATTGGTTCGAAATTTCGTTACGATTTTTCATTAAAGCCCTTATAAAGGGCTCACTCTCAGTATAGTTCCGGTTCCAAATATAGGGTAACTGTTTTCATGACGCTGATTCAGAAGTATCGAGTAGTATCGAGAGTAAGTATTTCAAAACATCGAGTTTTTCGGTTTATAAATCGAAAGGAAAAGGCACTTTCGCGTGCTTTATTCTAACATGCTCTTATAAACTTCTATGATTTTGTAAATGTATGATTGTAGTGGACGTCTTATTTAGCTCTTTTCTTAAAATGTATTTTAAATCATTATTGGTATTTATCGGATATATTATTACGATAGATTATAATCTTATAATATTTAATATTAATTTGTGCGTTTTATGATCAAACTTTTGTTTTGCCGTTTTATGTTATCACGTTCTAATTAACTCGCTTTCTTCTCTTCTGTTGAAGCTTCTAACACAGCTTAAAACTATTGGTAAAATCGCCATTTTCAGTTATTTACTTACGGTTTCTCCTTGATTTAAAAAAATAATCACATAAGATAACTAAATAAAAAATAACTGTAATATTTATCACACAGGACAGTCCTTATGACGAACGTTAGCATAGCCAATACACGACTCCTCGCAGCGTAACTAATTCAATAATAAAGCAATTTCAGCACTGCAGGGCTCAACACCCCGCCAACAACCGCACCACGTTCATAATATATACACGTGTCAATTATACCAGCTGAATGCGCTGAAAGTTAACTAAATATAAAACTAACTGTAACAGAGCAATTAAAGTAGATGTATTGAGTTCGTTGGTTAACTTCTATCACCATCGCTTGTAATGTACTGAACGCGATGGAGGCATAAGATAATTCCATCTCTACACCTCATCCCGTACGACTCGTGAAAGTCCGCTGTGGAAACATGATCACATGGCCTACGATATCTTTTATAAAATTCTAGCAACGAGTATACAATAGCAACAACTACGCTGGTAGTGCTTGTGCTAATTACGGCTTACGTTAGTAATCGAATGGCGAATTTTAATCCAAACTCACGAGGTTTTAGTTTTGCAGTGCGGATTTTATAACCGCTACGATGTTATCGTTTATGAATGGTGATAAGTGGCAATATAACATCTAATATCGCAACTAAATACGAACAAACGTCCTTCTTTATAAGGTCATTGATTATAAAGTGCCCAGCGACCGACAACAGCGTCACCTAGTGAGTCTAAATGTAATAAACCATCGAGAGACCCACTCAAATGCACACAAAGAATTTCATCAATATCGTTCGAGCCACTTTCGAGGTTCAGCGAGACTAATGCACAGCAATAGATTTTTAGAATTCGTATAGATAAAAGGTAGAAAATTCCAAAACGGCTTCCACGGTAGTTATCGTCGAACATTCAAATTCAGGTAGGATTATTTTATGCGGGAAAGTTCCATTTCCAGTAGTAGGTTACTGACGACCTGATAAAGTAAAATATACAACTGGTTAACACGCTGCTGACTTGTCGTAACGTAGTTTGAATTCAAAGTCACGATTGCCTCTGAATATCAACTTTAGAGTTCGCATAATAGATATATAGAATTTATAGTACCTATGATAACTATAATTTTTATTATCTATAATATATGTGGCATATCCATGCTGCAGCTATATTATGGTTGTAGCTTGAACGAGCTCGACCGGGGAAGGACCACGCTCTCACAGAATACCAGCGTAAAATAGCAGCTTAATACCGCTGTGTTTCGTATGGTGAATGCAGCGATCCGGAGACCCTTTTTTACTGGAAACGAGTATGTAATTTCATTTCATTCCTCGAGGGCGACAACACATCTGCATTTTGATTCGTAATCGAGGATAAATATATATGTCTATGGACCTCAGCATCCACTTACCATGAGGCAGACTGAGTGCTCATTAGTCACCCTTATTCTATAAAAAAAACCTAGTTACCTCGCAATAAAAAAAGTTATATGTATCACAGAAATAAAAAAAATCGGGATGAGATATTCGCCAACACACACTTAATCAAGACAACAGACCGTTCCCGGCACACGGGCCTCTTCATTTTCAGGGTGGGTTTACAGTCATCGGCACGATTGGTAGGCGGATGATCGATGTTGCAGAAACATCGATGATGACATCGGTGTTGATATCAATAGCTTAACATCGATGTTAGATGTTTATCCTACTCAAAACATCGATATTGGCCATTATCGATGTTTTTTGCACATGTACCAAATTAATAGGTTAAAATTAAATTAATCAAAATTTTTTGATGTTGTTTATGGCTTATTATTAAATTTTAGTGTCAAACAGTAATTAAAAAAATGGGAAGAAGTTAACAAATATCTAGTTCATTTGTTATATTTTTTCCCGATGATGATGTATGTTATTATTTTGATCTTTAAATGTTCTTATACACTCATAAATCCGATATGAAAAAAATAACAATGGGACCTCATTTACAATTTAGACGTAGGTTTTATATCAACTACTCCTAGTCGCAAAATAGAACATATGGTTCATCATCATCATCATTACAGCCCTTCACAAGTCCACTTGAACATAGGCCTCCCCCAAGGTACACCACAAAGCACGGTCCTGAGCCACCCGCATCCATCGACTTCCTGCATGTCTTACCAGGTCGTCACTCCATCTAGTGGGGGGTCGCCCTACACTTCGCCTACCGGTACGAGGATGCCACTCGAGAACCTTTTTTCCCGAACGGTTGTCGGTTCTTCGAGCTATATGGCCAGATCATTACCACTTCGGCTACTTATCCGTGGGGCTATGTCGGTCACTCTGGTTCTACTGCGGATATCCTTATTTTTAAGTCTATCACACAGAGAAACTCCAAGCACAGCTCTCTCCATAGCTCGCTAAGCGACATTGAACTTCCTTACACGGCCAGCTGATCATATAAGGGAGCTCAAAGGCCGGCACTGCTGGCCGTACGACAACCGTGAGCTGAAGAAAAAATTGAACTATAAGCGAAGTGTAGGGTGAGAACCTACCAGGTGGAGTGACAATTTGGTAGAGATGCAGGGGGGCCAAGACCGTGCTTTGTAGTATTTCTTGGGGCTGTAATGGTGATGATGACGAATATATATATAAAATAAAAAATAAAAGATATGAGTTATTAAGGCTAGGTGAAGTCATATCAATAGTTAAATCTTATATCATGTGTTGTTCGCTTTGGGACGTTCTGAGGTCTGTTGGACATGAAAATAACTATCAGGTCTAAAAATTAAAAGTGGTAAAACGAAAGTGGTAAACTTTAATATAAATAAAATGAGAACATCATCAATGTAGTCGAAGTCAATTAAATACGCATTTTTAAGGATAACCTAAAAACTACTAGTTAGTAAAGTAAAGTAAAGTAAAGTTACAGCCTATATACGTCCCACTCCTGGGCACAGGCCCCCGCTCATTTCTGAGAGGGTTTTGTCCGCCGCGCTGCCCTAATGCGTGTTGGCGAACTTCACATGTCCTTGAAATATTTTTTTTCTTATTTCTCAGACATGCAGGTTTCCTCACGATGTTTTCCTTCAC
>DWHP01000674.1:0-18520 GCA_018247895.1 Parnassius honrathi
AAACAAAATAAATGTTCCTCCTTCATAATATTGCTGTGCCCATCAGGGTCTAGAGATACCATAAAACTATGTAACATCTTTTGTAACCTATGGAATGCAATAAAGTTATTGAGTATTGAATACATTAAAATACGATTTATTTTCGAGGCTCCACTTCACCATTCTATTTATGTCCTCCTGTAGACGTTCACAATCAGACGTATTCATAACCGGAAGCAGTTATTTAAGGTCATCGCCTAATAATAAACACATACTATCTCTGATGACTTCTGATAAGTTATTTATCATTATTATAAATTCGAGAGGCCCCAAACCGCAGCCCTAGCTGACACCGGATCGTGTATAGTATAGTCCAGATTCATACCCATTGTAATCCACATACTGCTGTCGACCCTTCATGTAGCACCTTCATGTTAAAACATCATCTATTCCAATAGTTGCGACCGTTTCGGTACTGCTTAACCTACTTTAAAACAAGACCGGTTCAATTTTTTAAATACGTTTTATATCACTATCGAATATGTAAACATTGTAGGCGTTCACAGCGGGTGCCACGAGAGGGAGGATAGAGTATGTTCGGTCAGGATAAGTGCTCCCCCCGACCTCCGGTAGTTTGCGGTTTGTTGGCGTTTCACCCTCCTCATGTATCGCTGCACTCGTATAGCTACCAGCGATGCAGCTCTCCTTTATAATTTAATAGCCTGCATCTAGAAATATGTACATTTACAATGAAACCCACTCGCCGCATTTTATTTCGGAAAGTTTTGCTTTCCGGTTTGCATACAAATTTGGAATGTATCATAATTTGTCATTTCTTTGCAGTTCTGCATTTTTGTTTACCGTGTAGGGGCGGTGTAAAAATACCCATTATTCTAAAATTATTCAAAACCCGCCTGCTAAGCGTCGCAACTTTAGAAAATATATCCCCTTTGAGACAATCTGTTAGGCAGGTCTGTGTTTAGCTTCTCTATTATTAAATAAACTTCTTGAAAACTATTATATTGTTATATATTTAAAATATTCAAACTAATTTAACGATGTTGAGAAAGCATTGTAAAGTATATCGCTTTAAACATAAATTGTTAGCGCCTGTGATAATGTTCATAGCATATATTTGTAAGTTATTGCCGACATAAAATATAAAGGCGCATTAAACATTTTAAAACTTAATTTTAGTGTTCTGATTTCTTTTATTAAGTATGTATTTTACTGCAGTATTCGTATATTATATTAAACATAATTCAAATGTAAGTGTTACTACAAAATTGAATAACTGACGTTTTCTTTGAATCAGTATTCCTCATATTTTATTATCTTGTACAAGTAATTACTGAAGATTATACTCTCGTTTAAACTAGGTTCTCGCGATTAACTTGTAACATATTTCACGTTGTTTCAACAATGGTCAGGCAAAATAGCGTAATGAACTAATCGCGTTGTGTTCACAGTTATTAGTGTTAGCTGAAGTCCTGGCTCAGTAGCGAAAACTTTGATTATCAGGTATATAATCATAGAGCGAAAAATATATTTTGTGACGTTCGAATTAACTTAATTGACATTGGATACAAGTTTTTCTGTTATTCAAATGTAAATACGACAATTGTGCATATTCGCATATATGCGTAGAGCGTCTTTTCATCCTCATTATATGGTAAACAGTCCAGTGTTGATCGTGGTTCTCTTACTCTTATGTATCTCTTGTGAAGTGGGCAGTTCTGGGCATTTCCCATAATGTACTTTAATTTACGCTGCTTTCCGTCGCATCGCCTGATCGCCTATCGCCAGACTTTGACATGTGACTTTATACGAACTAGCTATATCGCTAGTTATCAGAGGCCATAAAGTCTCAGCATAATTCTTACGACACCCACGAGAAGAGGAAGATGCCGGATTCTTTTCGAAATGTTGTGACAAATCTGTTTATAATGAGCCAGTGCATGAACTCATAGTGTCATACTGTAACAAAAGCTAATTCACTTTTGCCTTGATGATACCCAGATTGTAATTGGACTGTAAGACGTACGCTGGCAAATTGTTCCACTTCTTTCTCTATCGGTTGCACTGTACTCGTATCTTGTACATGTACGTATTACAAAGGACTGATCGTTTGGATCAAATGTATGGAATGTCGACAACAAAAGGATCGCCGTGAAATTGGATGTCGGACGGTAGAAAGAAGAGGGAGAAATTAAATCATACCAATTTCTATGCACACTTCGAATTATCTAATATTGATTATATTTTTTATAGAATAAAAGTGACAAACGAGCCCACAGTCCATCTGATGCTAAGTGGATGCTGTGGCCGATTGACCACTACATGTATCTTCAATTACGAATCAAAATTCAGATGCGTTGTCATCCCTAAGGACTAGGATGTCATATATTCAGTAAAAAGGTCTCCGGTTATCTACGCTCACTATACGAAACACAGCAGCATTACGCTGATGTTCTGTGAGAGCGCGGTGCTTCCCCGGTCGGGCCGAGCCACTCGTGCTGCAACTATAGTATAGCTGCAGCTGTAGTCTACTCTGTGGCTGCAGTACGGCTCGACTACGTAAAAATTTATGTTCTATATTCAAAAAGCCTACCAGTTCGGATGTGTTAGTCATTAAATACCAACCAGATATCTGCCCGACAACCGTTATGCCCGCTCTACACGTTGGCCAACACAGTGGCGAATGTAGTGGCCAATTAAATATAACTACTAATACTAAGTAGTAGAATTACTTTTCTGCGAAGTAGTCCGCTTGGGTAGATCTTACCTTCTTATTTTTTTCTGTCGCAAAGCATCAGTGCGTGTGCTGCTGTGTCGCACTCTAAAGGGTATAGAGAGTCAATGATTGACATTCCATCTTAGTCCTCAGAGGTAAGAACGTGTATAATGCAGCCATCTTCGTTGTTTGCAGGTGTCCGTGGGTTCCAGTACCACTTTGACTTATTTCTTTTATAATGGTGTGATGGTCCATCACTCGTTTTGAACAAGTGGATGTGATAAAAATCAATAAAAAGATTACCATTAACATTTTCTAATATTCAACAAATGTAGAAACTTGTATCTTGACGGTTTTTATCCCCACTGTAGGAATATCTCCTGGGGATATTCTCGAACGGGTGAACAAATAATTTGAGGAACATAAAAATATATATCCCGCGCGGGGATATAGTCCTAAGAAAGTCATCAGTTTCATCAAAATATTTCTAATTTCTCAGATATGCATGTTTATTCGCGGTGCTTTACTTCGCAACTGAGCGCGAGGTAAATCAGCACTTTCGTTTGCAAGTAATAGTTTCTATCCCTGTTGGGTTGAAATAGTTTGTAATTTTTTCTCTTAAAATTTTGCGTCTTATTAGGAAACACAGTTTATTGGTGATCGCCTTCGATCAACAATACCAACAGCTATGGTTTAAAAAGTCTTTGTCACGTAACAAGTCTTTTAGTCGAGGCTCGACAGTCTTCCTAAAATTTGACATTTGCTGTCAATCTTCTTATTTTACATTTACATACACTAGACTTTTTGTGAAACTGATTCTAGTTTAAAACTATAAACTGCTATATGTAAACAACTTTTTGTAATAAGGCTTTTATGTTTTAATCACTTATTTACTACTAGCTGTGCCTGCGACTTCTTTCGCATAGAATTTCTAATTTTTTTGAAGTTTTATTTCTTGGGACTATTGATTATATTTTATAAATTACATCACTGTTTCAACTCATACAATAATAGCACCTAATGATAATTTTAGTATACGGAGTAATTTTATCATTAAACCGATTAAGTGCCTGGAAGATTTAAACACGGAGCATGTCGTATCCGTTCGATATTATATTTAAATCAAACTAAGCGACTTAGATATGCACTAACATAATATAAAAAAGAAACTGAAAATGGGTTAACAATTACTCTAATTTGTAAAAAATAAGGAGGGAACGAAAGTTTGCTGTATAGTAACGGCGTAAATGAATCCTCGTAATGAAAATCGAATCGGCGTAAATCACTCCTCTACGTGCACCGTCACACCTACTGGACGTGTAGTAAGAGGCGACTATGGGAAACGCCAGAAAAATGTAACGGCGCTCGATATATGGCGCTATAAACAAATCGGTTACGTCGGAGCTAGACATAAAGTACCCAGACGGGTTATTCGTACACAGACTGGCTGGTTGTACCCACACTGGCCAGGAACGTCAAAGATGCGAGATGAATTGTATTGCGATCGTCAATTTGTTTGTAATGCGTGAAAATTATGATAAAGCACTCCTGAAGTGGGAGAGGTCCATGTGTTGCGGTAGACATTTACGGGCTAATGATGAAGGATAGAAGAAGAACTGATAATTTTTGCGTTAAAAAGTAATGCGATAAAACTCTGAGCCCCTCCAAACTTTAGAGTAACGCGACCATCTCTGACACACTCCACACTTCGGATCCAATCTTGTAAGTCGCTTTGTTAATTTTCATTGCAAAGTTGTAGGTGTTTGTGGGATGCGTAGCGAATTTGTGGGATAAAACACCTCCTCATCTACATCATAACCGATGTTAATATCTGTCTAGCACATTCTTTTAATGAAAAACTAATGTGAGTGGTTTATCATTGTAAAGATTTGGAGCCATGCGAGGGAGCAGCGAAACAAACTGAATTTCCATGACAGCCTATAAGAGTCTACTGCTGGACACAGGCCTCCTCCATGTATGTCCTCGCGGGGGGAACTTAATAATATGAACTGGACGATTTATTAAAAAAAACTCTGCAACCGTAGTGAAAAATTGGTTATTAGTAATGCGATGAACTCTGCCCCTTCTAAAAAAACATATCCTCTCAGAAATACGAAGATGAACATAGGTCTCTCCTATAGATAGTGTCATAAGGAGATATTCGCCATTGCTGTCACGCTTGGCAAGCGAGTTCGCAGCTGCAGTTTTTAATTTTAGTCATTATTGCTTGGTAGGAAGACGCTGCTGCCCATCTCCCGGTTTGTTTCCCTGTCGCCTCTTATGACACCCAGGGGACGCCATGGTATAGTGGATATTCTTACACCGCCACTACACGTGTAAAAGATTGTACAACTTAAATCTTTGATTTGATTGATATTCTAGCTATACATCACAATGTCTGTACGATTACTAAATTACGATTAATAAAAATAAAAAAACATAATAAAATTTACACTGCTGCGAGAGTTCCACTGACTGATTCAGGGTAAACAGCCCGACAGAAACGTGTCTGGATCAGAAAATTATGATCCATGACCAATGCTTAACGATTTTTTTTTGCGACCGAAGCAAATATGGTCAACCTTCCGGTGACGGGGGAGGGAGGTGGGGAATGCTCATAACATACCACGCAGTCGGCTGCGTGGTTATATGGAGACTTTTACCCACTAAAACCCACCTTTATGTATTAGCTTACCAATCTGTCGAAAGATCTTTAAGCTGTAAACGGACGCGACCCTCCTTGACTGTCTGTGGGTTTGTTCTTTAGTTGTTTGCACATTTTTAACAGTTTTTTTGATTATTCTATTTTTATGAAAATCTGTGGTTTAGTTTATTTTTAATCTAATTAATACAAAATATAACTAATGGTACTGAAAGAAACATTTTCCTTTACAATTTTCGAACAAATTAACTTCGTCACTATGAAATCTGTCAAATATTTTAAGTGGCGCCGTTTAAAATTTCATTTAGCTTACTCAGCGTTAAAGAAAAACATTTTAAGCAAACATTCTTGTAATTTTTTTATAAATAGTTAAATTTGTTTGTCGACACGTAGTAGGGCAGCGAGTATGAAGACACATCTACAGGGAAGAAAAACACAACCTGCCTTTATGTATTACTACAGCATCACCATCTATCGGTGACATTGGTTAACTATTGTACTTTAGATACTAAGGTTAATTCTATATTTTGTGTATATTTATTACGTTATTCTTACTACGTTTCAGATATAATTATATTGTTATGGAAAATTATTTTACATATTTTAATTATGATATAAGATTAAAATGCACTCAATGCCGCCATTGAACAAATTCGTACCCATATTTTTTTTTATAGGATAAGGGTGACAAACGGGCAAGCAGTCCACCTGATGATAAGTGGATGCTGTGGCCCATCGTCGTCTACATTCGATTAAGAATCAAAATGCAGATGCGTTGTCACCCCTGAGGACTAAGATGGAATGCCCCGATCCCGGTAAAACAGGTCTCCGGTTCTCTACACTCACCATACGAAACAAAATAGCATTAAGCTGCTATTTTACGCAGGTTTTCAGTGAGAGCGTGGTCCTGCTCCGGTCGAGCCGAGCCATTCGTGCTGCAACTATAATGTGACTGCAGCGTGGCTCTACCACGTAAAAAATCTTCGGCGTTCTAGACATAGCTTTTGATAGAAGGAATTGATTTTAATAAAACAAAGACTAAATTGAACATAAAGATACTCTTTAAAATTTCCTTATTGATTGTTTTGATATAAATTAGAACTTTATACGTGATAAGTTAACAAACAAACAAACAGACAGACAATTCTAAAAATGGTAGAAATGTATTTATTTATTTATTTTTAGGCCCTCCGAATCACTATTTTTATTCATTATTACAAAAATACAAAATATACAGATATCCGCATTTTACATTTTTATTATATGTGTAGGTTATATGCTTAGCGGTGATAGAAAACATGGTAGGGTAACCTGCATGTCTGTTAATTCACTAAATAGAATAAAAGAAATTTTACAAATATAATAAAAAAATATCCACGTCTGTTTGTATATTTGTTTAAAACCTTAAAACTACGTGATGGATTTTAAGCCGCATGGCTTTAAACTTTGTTGCAAATTTTAATATTAATCTGAATACGTTCGGTTTTTGTTTTAATACATACATATTTTATAAGAAGGTAGTAGAGAAATGTTAGTGTCTCATGATGTACAATCGTACATGGATATATACTGGTAAATCGCACCTAACCATATATAATCAAACAAAAAGCAAAATATAATTAACTATAGATTCTATGCGAAGTCATAATAGCCTAGTATCAGCCGACACGCACAGGAGCAGCGCTGTAAACTGTTTTCTCAGCCTACAGCGTATCGTAGCATCAGCACGAAAGCGGCGGCTTCACTGGGAAAGGACTATGCACGCCCGAAACACTAGCGTAAAATAACAGGATAATGCGGCCCATATTTCGTACGATGGTGTAGAGGCATTTCATGTTAGTCCTATGGGGTGATGCGTTATCTGCGTTTTGATCGTTAATTAATGATTGATGGTGTGAATGGGCCACACCATCCACTTACCATCAGATAGAATTTGTACTCGTTTGTCACCCTTAACTTGAATGAGAGGAGGCCTTTGGTGGTACTTTAACTTTAACTTTACACTAACCAACTAATATTATTCCAGGAAATGCATGCGCCGTACATGCGAATTGAAGATAGTTATTAAATTTAAACAGCAAGATGTGTTTGTTCGCGGTCCTATTTCCTCTTTAGGTATTTTCCTTAGTGTGGAGGGGTCACGACTAATAGATTACATACATACGTACATACATACTTCAATTACTACAATTTGAAATAACTATTATTTTTTAGATAAATTAATTAGATATTTTCAACACGAATGATTAGTTAATAGCCCGATGATATAATTTAGAGGTTGCTTTACCATATTTTTATTTAATAAACGTATCGTCTCGTGGGTGTTGTAGGAAGCGACAGGGAGCAACTGAAGCAGGAGACGTACAGCAGCTTCCTCCTGATAACAACTCAAAATAATAATAAAAATTAGTGTGACAACCCGGCAGGCGAGCTGTGAGGCAAGGTGCAGGCCTGTTCAGCTGTGGACTTTATAGGCTAGATGGATGGGCTATGAGTATAGTGCAAACTGCAAACGTTTGCACTCATATAGGAGCACCATCTTTGCGAGATGTTTCGGAAGCAGTGGCAAAACCAAAAATTAATATTTCTTACTCATCTACTAACGAGGGGTTAGTAGATGAGTAAGAAATATTAATTTGGAATGGAACGTTAATTATGCAGATGAATTATCGATGCTTTTTGAGTATGTCAAAATTCCAATACTGTCAGAATGGCTATTGGTTAAGCTCCTTGCATCATAAAATGAACAGTGTTGAAGCCCCTGTTAACTTCTATTCTTTCATTCATTTCAATCTATCACAAGTCCGCTGCCGAACTTAATCCTCTCCCTAGGAATGCCGCAAAGCACGATCCTAAGTCAACTGAATCCATCGACTTTCTGCTTGTCTTACCAGGTCACTCTACTCTTCGCCCACCGGTATGAGGCTGCTACTCGAGAAAGTTTCTTTCCCAACGGTTGTCGGTTCTTCGGGTTATATGGCCGGCCCATTGCCATTTCGGCTTACTAACCTGTTATTCGGTATCCGTGAACGGGTTATTTCACTTCTATATTACAGTATTATTCGTACCTAGGTATACAAAAATGGGCTGAAACAGCTCGAGTCAGTGACGTCGACCGCGCGGTCGTCAACTGTGCACTAGAAGGAGTTCGCTCGCACCCACGGGGAACGATTGCGCTTTTAATTTTAAACTGTTTTTGAATGCTGTTTATTTTGAACTCAATTCGTGTATAGAGTAGGATATAAATTGAATTGAAAGCAGGCATGTCAGATAGGATTTCGTCGTTACAATATATTGCTTGCAATTTTTTTAAAGTTTTAATTGCATTTTCATAGTAATGTAGAGATGGAACAAGAAATCTATCATAGTATTTTTCTAACAACTACCCCGACTAAATAAGTAATATATCTTATTCTTCAATATCGATTAGTAAAGGTTAGATGCTGGATGTACACTTCTCCGCCTCTCTTTGCTGGGAGACATACTCTCCCGTTCGTTATCGCAGTACCATACGTCTCGCATCTTTAGCGCTACTCTTCGTCACATGGTCTGTTTATTTTAGTCTAGCGTTAACGAGATGGTTATATCGCCATTTATCGAAGGCCATAGGATACTGCCATCTCGCTACTTAAAACACTCAAAAGAAGAATGGAGTCATGTATTTTCTTTCAACCCAAGTTGTTTAGGTAAAATCCTGTATTATTTTAACTATTTTTTATAGTATATCGATGACAAACGTAAACCCAGTCCATCTGATTGTATGTAGATACTCTGGCCCATAGAAATCTACGTCTTTCTTCGGTTACGAACAATGCGGATGCGTACTCACACGTGGAGACTAAGATTGAATGCTTTGTTTCCAGTAGAAAGGGTTTCCGGGTCTCTACACTCACCATACGAAGTACAGCACCATTAACCTGATATTTCACGCTGGTATTCTGTGAGCGCGTTGCTTTTCCCCGGTCGGGCCGACTAACTCGTACTGCAACCATAACATAGCCGCAACGTGGCTCTACTACGTATAACCTAGCACACGTATAAACCAGAGACAAAATTAGGAAGTATTCAACGTGACATTCTTCGCTTTTAATAACAAAACGCGTCACGTACTTGATATTGAATTGTGCACTATCGGTGCGGGGGACTTAATAGATAGGAGGATAAGGAATGACGGTTAGTCTTGGCGATTAGAGGGCGGAACTATATCATCGCCGAATTTATCACCTGACGGCATAATGTAAACAGCGCTTGATTTGAACTCCATTATATGGGTCGAATCGGATTCTTATCGGTCACCGGTGCAGTGTACATTCGCGGCCTGTGTTCACTCAGCTCGGTGCCTCAGTGCCACTTGGAGCGCCGAGGGGCGTACACGTTGTTACGTGATATGAAATCGCGCATGCGTACAGTTTTCCAACCGGTAGGCTGTGTGCAATCAGCTGTTATTGTTATTGTTGCTTTTCTCTGTGATATCAGTGAAGCTATTCAAGATGGGGCAAGCGTTTGGCATGACCAATTCTCACCACGAGGATAGGCAATACACGAGAAAAGAAATCGGTAAGTCGAACTGCGAAAACAATGTACTTTTTTATTAAGTCTTACTTACACTTTCAGAATTAAAGTAATAAGCAGCGGATGATTTCGTATGTAAAATACATTTTTAAAAAGAAAGAATATTATTAAATGTCAAATTCAATCTCACTTGAACGTCAGTTTCTGTACATCTCTATGTAGAAGAAGGCTCACAAATTGTCTTGTTTATTATTTTGTCTTCATCGGTCACTTATTACAGCCGATTAAAAGTCTGCTGCTGAACAAAGAACCACCCCTCTAGCTTGCCTCATATACTTACAATAGACGAATTGGCAACCGTAGTTTTCATTATTTTGAATTATTGTAAGGAAGATGCTGCTGTCCATCTTTCCTGTATCATCATCCTCTGTCATCTCTCGCGACCACCACGGGATGATATGTGCTAGTGGATTCTTTACGCAGCACTACACGGTACTTGTTTAGGTCTGTTCCATGCCATTATAATATGAAGAGTTAAACATAACAAATTGATTATTTGTTTTGCTAGAAATTACTAGAGGATAACATCCTCATTTGTGTATTATAAGTAAGCTGTAATATTAATAAAACAAACAAATACACAATGTAAACTTAATTGTTTCTACGCGGATCTCGGTAGTATTGTCTAGGGTTGCCAACTTTTAATTTTATTTTTGTATTAGCGAGTGCTTGACTACAATTGCATCTGATGGTAAGTCCACCCTCTCATACATGAAACCAGCGTAAAATAACAACTGTCAATGTTGCAGTGTTTCGGATGGTTAGTGTAGAGAACCGAAACCCTTTTTACTGGATACGAAGCTTTTCATCTTAGTCCTCCCGGGTGACAACCCATCAATATTTTGAGTTGTAATGGAGGATAAATGTAGATGTCTATGGGCTATGGTGTCCACTTACTATTAGGTGGACTGTGAGCATGACTGTCTCCCTTATTCTATAGAATGAAACGAAATTAAACTACAACTATTTCCATATTGTTGTTGGTGTTGGTGATGAAGCCAATCTAAAATTTTATTAAACATTATGTAAACTTTAAAAAGTAAAAATAATATTCATATGATAATAAGTACGTGTGAGAGCAGCGAGAGGAAATTCGTCGGCCTATTCGTCCCGTGGGTATCGTGAGAGCCGACTGTGGGAAATGCTGGGTGTTCTTTATGGTTTTGTAACCATCTCGTTCCTGCCAGAAATAAAGTGTAAGCAGCTCTGCAAAGACTTGTTGTACTGCGATCAAGACAGATTCTCCCTGCATCGGGAGAGGTTCAAGTCTTTAAAAAACGGTTCGGGGGGAAGAACCGTTTATGTTAGACTCGCATCGACTGTACCCAGTGGTGTTCCACCTTCGCCGCATATTGGAAAGGTCGCGGGAACGCTTTCGCACACATCCGCAGCTCCATCGGGGCCGGCTGCACCCCATTAACGATAACTGATCGGTCTTATATTATTATGGTCAGGAAAACGGTGGGCAACCCTGCTGTCGGTCAACTAGGGACAATGTAGAGGCGTTGCCGATTGGTAACGTGCTGCGCTTATTTTTAGACTTCACTTTATATTATGAAGGATTCTTCACAATGTTTAACTTGGAACTTGCTTAATATTCTGAACACGATCGCGTTCAAACAAGTTGTCTAGTTGCTGTGAGCCGCAACACATATTAAGTATATGCGAGTCCCTCACAAGTTTATTTTTGTTCAATCTGTCGAATACGTTTCTATTATCAATAGCTTTGTAGCTTTGTACAGTTGTAAGGGCTGATTTTTCAATTATCAGATAACCAGATTGAATATAAAAGTGAAAAGTTTAACATTTTGTTCATACAAATATGCAACCGTAATATTTTTAACTTAGATGTTTTAAAATTACTTAGTTCAGATACGCGTACAAAAATAATGTGTCTTAGAAGAACTCCCTTCCCTCAATTGTGCGCACTATCTCCGTCACCATTAATCCAAACATCACTATTTCCTACACCACTTCATTACGAAAGACACACCACCGTTGATAATATATCAACCGAAAATAATAAAAAAGCTTTTAAATGGTTTCTAACCCATTTGGCAACTATGGCAAAACGATTAGGCTACCTATGGGGAGACTAATGTTTAGTCATAGACTTTTAGGCTGTAATGAATAAATGAATGAACGAACAAGTTATTATCTTACTGTATTTTATCTGATGAAAGAAAACTCAGCCCTTAGAAAATCTTTGTAAAGAAATTTGTTTTCATTACTTGTAGTTGATTATAAAATTGCGTTTTACTCAAGGAGAAAGGATTACACGTTATCTGTAGAAAGTTCCACTGTTCGTGATTACATAATCTTAACGACGGATTGTTGTGTTAAACTACGCCGTTTCTAGAAATTGATCGTTATTATAATATGGGTAGTAATTGTGTAATTATAAAGTACTTAATATATTATATAAGCAACATTGTTTTCAAGTTGATGACCGACCATCTGAGTATATATTTTTCTGAGGTTATACCTATTTGGAAGTGTATAATAAATAATTATTGAAACATAATTTATAAAACAAAATAAGGACAAATGTCAAATCATCATAAGGCCCAGGAATGCCGCAATATGATCCTGATCGACCGGCATCCATCGATTTCCTGCATGTCTTGCCAGGTCGTCGCTCCATTTAGTTGAGGGCCGCGTCGGTCTACAATCACTTACGGCTGGTACGAAGCTACAACACGATAATCTTTCTGCACCATCGATAATCGGTGTTCGGGATATAGCCGTCACATTGCCACTTCAGCTTACTGATCCGTCGGTTACTCTGGTGCTACTGACGATATCCTCATTTCTAAATCTATCACGCAAAGAAACTCCTAGCATAGCCCTTTCTATAACTCACTGCTTCCTCGTACGGCAAACAGTGAAAGACCAAGAGGCGTGTGCCCAGCTGTGGAACTTCTACAGTCGTTTCTTTTACACGGTGTTAGACGGTGTGAGAAGGACAGACAGTATTAAATTAACCAACTCCTCAATAAAAAAACCATGAAATAATCTTATTAAAATACACTTTAGAGGTTGTTCTAAGTCGTTCAAAGTCGAAGTCAACACTCTTTTTATACAATAAGAGTTTTTAATGGTCTTATGAACGTCAAAATCTACATTGGTTCGCAATCAAGACCTCTCAGAAAAATTGGCAAGAAACTAGGGTCTTTTTTGTTGCCATAATAGCTGGTACCTGGCGCGTTGCTGCCGCAGAAAAAATTGTTTTGGAAGTATCATTTTGAATTTGGGAGAGTTATTAACTATAACTCGATACAAGCGCCACTTACTGTAAGTTAGTTGCACTATGCCTATAACCTTCGTGCAAGTGCAAGCAATATGTTGACAGTTTTAGCGCAATCTGATGAACGGTATGGCAGCGCATGAAAGATGAACAAACAAACATGCCTTTTACAACTTGTATCAATAAAGTACAATCAATGCAATTTTAAACGTATATGAATTGTTTAATGAATATTTTAACAATATCGTAGTTACTACCGTATCTAGGTATCTAATACGTCCACGGAGATCTACTGGTGGGGACTTAGTGACCTAAGATACCTATCTTTTTTTTACAGTTTTTACCTAGTTTATGCAGCAGTTCTTCGCCTATAGAAATGTTTTATGCCTGAGCACACATTAATTGTTGCTCTGTTTGTAATATTGTTGGTGGAAATAAATAAATAAATATATAAATCTTCTATGTTATGGTAGGCCTTTTCTAAGAAACCTAAAAAGTATCGTATAACGTTCATCAACGTTCAGTCCTGAAAGTTATGCTTAACAAGAAATACATGTATCCAACAGTTAAACTATACAGAGATACTAAAGTACTTACAGTTCGGCAGCTAAAGTACTGTCAAATAAACTATTGTTCATTTTCATTTTTTTCAATATAGATACATTATATTGTATTTTTTTGCATTTATGTACTCGGTAAGGGTTTTCTAGTTGCAGCCAATCTAAATTTAGAAACCATCACCTACACTAGCTATCACCTGGTCCTGTTCTACACGAGACCGAGTCCGTTCTTTAGTAATTATATGTTTTCTCTTCATACTGCTTCCAAATTAAAAAAAAAATACGGAAATTTTAAAATATTACACTCTAAAAAAATCGAAAGCAACTCGTGAGGCCTCAAACTACAAATTTCCTGTGTTGCTTGCTTTTGCAAAATGATTCCCTTCAAAAACATAAACGTGAAAATGAGGCCAAGTTTATAAAAGAGTTGAGATCTGAATGGTTGCCAAGTCCCATAGCAGTTCTGTAGACATATATAAAGTTTTTCAATTGATGTAGAAGAAAATTTCTTACGTTATTTGATATGGAATTTAGAACTTGGCAAGATTTAACAGTCAATAAATCACCTTTAACGTGATGATATTTAAACAAAGTTTAAATTTTGTTTTGGATGTTCTATATATCAAAAGTAAAGTAAAGTAAAGTTACAGTCTATATACCGTCCCACTGCTGGGCACAGGCCTCCCCTCATTTCTGAGAGGGTTATATATCAAACTAATAATTAATTAATGTGGGTATCAATCCACATAAAATTTACAAATGTGATTTAATAAAAATTTAATTTGATTATTTTTATGTCGAGTTTTCTGAAGTAAAGTTATTTCTATACGTTTGAATACTGATCCTGACAACGCACGTAACGGGAACCACAGGGTTTTTGTTACATATTGTATAACTTATCGCAAAAAAAGAAGGAAAACCAAGCTTGAAAATAGGTGGTGTTTAAGACAATAATTTTTGTAATATTACGAAAATTCGTGTGTCACGTCACTTGGTCAACTTTTAAACGATTTAAAATTTTTACCTAATTAAAAATATGTTGTAACTATTTAATATAATCGTCAATTAATGGGGTCCTAAGTTTGGAGGCTTTGCTTTAATCGTCATGATTGGCAAGTAAATGAGTAGAAGCAAAGTCAGAAGCTTGGTAACAACCGGCCAAGCTTGGAAATAGATATTTGGAGCTGGCAAGTTTTAAAATGATTTTTCATCCATTTGAAAAAGAGCATTCCTGACGTTTTAAATTTACAACATTCATGGAATGAGATTATCTAAATCATCATCAACCATGCGTCATATTTATGAACATGTGCTGTTTTTGGAGGTTGTATCAAGTAGACACAGACGCATTCGCTTTATTACACTACATTATATGTCGTAGAAAATAATGTGATCACCTGGGTATTGATTCATATTTCTATTTTGATTAAAAACGTAATAAACTTCTGTTAGAAAAATAAATGACAAAGAAATAACTTATATTTCTTTGTTACGGTTATGATTTACAATTTAAGTACCTCGTTTTGAAAACGTTGAAATAATTTAACAAAATGACAAAAAACGAATTTTGTTACTTTTTTGTGTCGATAAATTAAATAAAAATTGCACCTGTTAACTCTCGTAACCGTACAATATTACTAATTCGATAATTCGAACATCTTTTAAGTCTCAAGTGACACACATGGTTTGTAAAACAAGTTATAATAATTATCAAGTAAACAAACGACATGTATGCCGTAGATCACACCGTGTGTGATATGTGAATTTACAATGCATTTGTGTAATCACCATTACGAAAACAAATACACGAAAGATAAGCTAGCCTCATCTGAGTTTCTAGACGCTTCACTCATTGTTGTTGTACATATCGAGGTAATTTTAGGTTTCAAGCAACAAGGAGATTTTGTGCACGACTTGGACTTCTGTTGCGACGCAATATTGGTGTTATTGCCTTGTTTCACAATGTTTTGCCCTGATAATGGCACGCTCGATTGATACGTGGAAATGATAAGGCACAACAACTATGGAATACATCACGCTAAAATTTTTAGGCCACTCCTACAGTAGCAACAATCATTGTTTGTTCCGTACCTGGATTAAATTCTGTACACATAAGTGTTACTTCGAAAATTGTCTTAATTAGGTTTAGTTACATAAAATCAAGAAAGTAGACTGTGAATATATGTTTTGAAATGTAATAACAATAAAACATAGCATGTTATTAATTTTGGATTTACATGCATATTTTAATTATATATTTATATATAACATTTAACGGCACAAAATGTATCAAAATATTAATATTTCCTTGTAATACCTTATTTCTTTTGGTATTAATTAAATTTTTTTTAAATTTTGTATTGTATATTTTAGCTATTAAGTAAAAGTTTGTAGGAAATGCTGTGAGCAGTGAGCACTGATGTGACACAGGAAATGATGTAGTGAGTAATTTATATTACTGTATTAGAATTAAGCATATGTATTAGTGTAACATTTGTTGGTGAACCAAATAAAAAAAAATCAAAATTTAAAAATGAAATATTTGAACCATTTCTATTCTTATTTTAAAAAACGTTAACGTAAAAATACTAGGACTTTCTGGAGGAGGTGGTTTAAAAACTTAAATTGCACTAAGACAAACGTACACACCCGGAATAATTATTTGTAGGCTATGTAAATACTGCTTCCGTACGGGATTCGAAACCGCAGCCCTTAGCGCCGCAACTCAATTCTAAGCTACTACGCCACAGAGCCGTCCAAGCTAAAAAGTTTGCTATTTACCATTTTAAATTTATAAATAAAGTAAAAAAGTAAATTTAAGTTGCAGCCTGCATACGTCCCACTGCTGGGCTTAGGTCTTTCCTTATTCCTGAGAGTGTTATGGAGAGATGAATCCGCCCCCATTCCTATCTGGAATGGCGGCGTATTAGCGGACTGCACGTGACAGTGGTATATAATGTGCCGACGAGAATCCAACCTAGGTTATTACGGGTTTGCTCGAACAAAATACATTTTTAATTTAAACAAAACCAATCAGTGTGAGTACAATAAATAAATAATTAATTACTTTATTCAGTATATTCAAATTATAATCAAATCAAATGCAGCATTAATTTCTTTTAATCCAAGAGGCGCTGAGTTACAAATCATGTCCTGTGTCTCATAATTCGATTTGGACTATCTACTCCACAGAAATCTAAATAACCTTATTATTTAGATTTCTGTGATCTGCTCTGTCCGCTATGACCAATTAGCAAATCAATAAAAGTTGAAATTATAATTTAATCAAATGATACAACATTAATTATTTGTAGCATTTCTTATTTTCGAGCAAAGATTTGTTAAGTGGCGTGGGTGGTGAGTTACAAATCCAACCCAGTGCCTCATAATAGAACTATGTCTGCTATAAGCTTTAGTAGGTGTTGATTCGCACAAACCACCTGATGGTAAGTGGACACTGAAGCCCATGGACACCTGCAATCAACTTCAAACAAGCACGCTACCGATTCGTAGTCACCTGCGAGGACAAAGATTGAATGCTTCACAGTCTGTAATTGTATACTGGCTCTCTTTAGCCCTCAAAGCGGAGCACCAAGTGCTGCTATTTGGTGACAGGAAAATAGGAATTTGACTGGGTGGGTTCCATCGTTTTACTTGTTCCGTCAAATAGCGGTGCCACCACTGCTGAGGCAGTGTAATCAAAGGCGTTAATATCTTAATCCTCAGGAGTGGCAATCCCTCTGTTGTCATATTTGTTTCATCCAGATCTCCATCGGCTGCAGAATTGCCTCACTAACTTATTTATGACCTTGATTTTTTAAAACACTTTCTGCCTGAGTCTTTTTGTCTTCAGAGTAAATAGTATTCTATATTCGGTTGATTATCACGTAAATGCTACTTTTTGAAAATATTTTTCCTTCTCCGCTTTTGTTCGCATTAAAGCTATGTGAATAACATCTAATTTTAACACATCCGTGTCATTGGCCGTTGTAATCTCGACCTCTGTGGTCAACGACTGGAACATTGTTTTCAATTTATTCCAACAATCGAGAATAAAAATGATATTATATATATCAATAATATCATTTTTATTCTCGATTGTGAAATTTTTAAATTTACGACGATTTTTTTTCTTTTTATTTTACTAACAAAACTAAAAACACAATATGTCTACAGTTCTACAATTATAAAACAAGCATTTCAAAAAGTTTTGATTAATAATGAATTTTGGTACTTAAAGCCAGATTTCATTGATTCTAAACTAAATATCAAATTAAATTAAACTTGTAATAAGGATACTGATATAGTTCGGTTTTTATGCAGGCCTATGAAAACCACCACCACTTCAGATTGAACAACGTTACTGGATGAACACATGCGGTATAGTTATTTTATTGAATGTCTAAAATACTCTTTAAAGCTGCTGCACTCTAAGCTATTGATAGAAATGTCGGTATTGTGCGGTGCGCAAATAAGAATAAAAAGCTAGTGACGTCTGTAGCCGTTTTAACAATGTGTGAACGCCTTTGTACTGCTTTCGTCAGTCCAGTTAGAATTCAAAACCACTTGTTCTTTGTCTGACGCTTTGAATATGATATTTTTAATTATTATTGTTTTATTAAACATTATATTAGAGCCGTGGTAGTTCAGATGGTTAACACTCGCTGTAAATATAAATATACAGAACGTGAGTAACCCGGGTTCGATCCTCGCCGGCACCAATGAAATTGTTAATTGCAATTTTAAGTGCTGATTTACCACGTGCT
>DWHP01000675.1:0-18518 GCA_018247895.1 Parnassius honrathi
GATCTCTCTCCGGTCGTGTTGGTTTACCGTCCCATCGGATTATGAGAGTGAGGGAATAGAGAGTGCACCTGTGCTTGGCCATACACTTGGGCAGTATAATCCTGTCCTACGCCGATGGCTAATCTTCGTTGAGGCAGGCTGCTGTGGCCTTAATTCGATCTGGAGGACATTATTATTATTAAAAAGTCATATTTACGAAGACCATAAAATGTATCTGATGCAGTTGTTAAGCAGACGATCCAATGTATTAAGATGAAACAGAAACAGAAACTTTTTATTCAACATAGATTACAAATAATATGTATTGGAGTTACTTTTTTGTAATTTACCACTGGTACGGAAAAAAAACCTCTGTCCTGAAAATAACCAGCGTGAAACTCAGCGGAACCAATTTTTTTAATTAACATTTACAATTAACAACACAAAACAAATTAGAAATATCTTCATAGCGATCACTCTTCCCAGGCGTTATTATCATCCATAAATTCCTTAATATTATAATAACCCTTTTTGTTCGCGCCCTATTCAAACCGGATGAACGATTGTATGGATTGCATTCCTCTAGAGGGCGCTGGAGATCGAGTGGGAGTTTTGGGAGTTCACCAAGTGAAGTGAGATTGGAGTTCGGCGCCAGCATAGAGGCGTTCTTCAGGAGCAGTGCATCAACGGCGGATTCCGGCCTATCTTAGTGAAGTCAGCTATCACATTTACACCGTTCTATCACATACACACTCACACTACTTTCACACCACGCTGATGAAGCCTTGTGGTATACCCTACTCCTGAACTGGGTAAGTTCTTTTGAGATATTAGCTTTATAATTAATCATTTTCCATAAGCCATTGGGCTCGTCCCTTAGTTGCTCGTTGAGCTGGTTTGCTATGGGCCCCAATCCAGTCGATCCAAGTCTGGGCAACTCTGGGCCGTAACATTTATTATAAAATATATTTACGTGTATAATCTGTATTTATAATAAAATATAAAGTAAAATGTATAAGTATAACAATTATAAAGCAAATATACTAAATATCACACTACATACCTCTTTAATTTTCATCAGATTAAATTATTACAAGTAACACAGCTGAGCTCTAAAATATTCGTAGGTCCGTTCGTGAACTGAAATTATTTATGTTACAAATAATAGTGTCGGCTAAATGTCCGCTAGAGGTCGCGGGTGGTTGCTAAAACTACGGACACCATCATTTTATATATCATTTCAATTATTTCTATTGCTAAAAGGGCCGTAGTACTTTTTTCTGAAATGAGATTTTAAAGCCATATTTATGAAAAATTTGTTTATGCTAAAAAGGCGTACGTTTATTGATAGTCTTTCAAAAGATACAATATAAGAAAGACTAATGTAGTGTATACTTCCACACTGTTTAATAAAATAAAATATGTGTACTCACCATACGAAACACAGCAGTATTGCGCCGCTATTTTACGCTGGTATTCTGTGAGAGCGTCGTCCTTCCCCGGTCGAGCCAACCCATTCGTGCTACAACTATAATATAGCTGCAGCATGGCTCTACCATGTAAAAAAGGTGATAGCTTTAAAGAGATTCATATTCAATAGAACCTACCTTGTAGTCGAAATTCTATTTTTTTCTCGTTTATCGTAAAAGCTTAGTGCTGGATACCTCGACGTGACGCTTGGCAGCAGGCGAATTCACGATTGCAGTAAAGTAGTTTTTTACAGAATAAGGGTGACAAACGAGCACACATTCGTGATAGTAAGTGGATGCCGTGGCCCATAGACATGTATATTATTCCTCGACTAAGAATCAAAATGTAAAAATGCAGATGCGCTGTCACCCGTGAGGACTTAGGCGGAATGCCTCGTTTCCAGTAAAAAGGGTGTCCGAAACTCTACACACACCATAAGAAACACAGCAGCATTGTTATTTTACGTTGGTATTCTACGAGAGCGTGGTCCTACCCCGGTTAAGCCGACCCATTCGTGCTACAAGCATGATATAGCTGCAGCGTGACTCTACCACGTACAAAACTTTCCAAGTAACGCGTCAAAGTATTTCTGTATCGTTTCGCGTGTTCAGTTAGATCTATAGTAGTATTACAAAAGTTTATACGGCTGCCTTAATACTTATTCGGGCACAAATTATACAGCTTTAGATCTTAAATAGGTTCACAATAGTTGTTTAATTGCATTACAGACGCATTATATTAGCATTATTGTGGTCAAAGAAGGTATCAATTGCAATAGAGAAGCATTATTATGGCCGATGAAGTTGATAATCGCATTGAAAAAGTATCATTACGGTTAATGAAGTTGCCAATCGCATTACAAAAGTATTATACTAGCAATATTATTGATAATGAAGATGTTAATCGCATTACAAAAGCGTTAGACTAGCATCAGGATGTAGTAAAAGAATGATTGGAGCTACTTAAGTGTTCACAGTTAGAACTTAAATTAACCCTACATAATTGCAAAAACGGCTACTAAAATCAGAGTACTAAATGTTATAATACAATCAACGTAATTCAACTACTTAATTTGCCTCGCAACGAAATATATGGTTAAGAACGAAAGTCACGAAAGTAAGAGTGACACGACCATATTTGTACGCATCCAAACAAAATTTATAAATCTTTTGACTCTGTTGTTATATCGTATCGTGCCTCCAAACATTACTGCGCAATACGGTCTACTCTAAATATTTGTATAAGTTTCACTGAAAATTTTCACGCGCCTTCGATATTTAATCTTTCCGTATGAAAAGATGTATAAAGATATGTGTGAAATAAACAAAACAATTGCACGTTCCTGGTATAGTACGAATTTTGCATAATTAACATAGTAGTATTGGTTGGGCAGTAATAAATTAAGTTATGTAATTATCATGCAAGGCCGCGAGCCCCGAGTCAGATGAAGCTGTAAGAGTCGCATAGACTAACAGCGACAACATCCCGAAAACAGACGATGTAGTACTATTGCTTTTAAAAGTAGGTCCAAAAGATAATATTTTTGGTCATAAAACATTTACAAAATGGTGTCAGTCTATAGCAGCCCGGTGAGCCTTTAATAAGATAAATTAATGCCTCTGGCTTAACAATTGTTAAGTCAGAGGCCAAAGGAAAGACATTTTATAAACCACTGCAGTGCTATTGTCTGTAAAGTAGTTCTATATGTGTTCACTAGCATACAAGTAAACTTGATGTAGACTGAAATAATGCCATTACTTGAACGCTACGCTAAAGTTACATTTGCCGACAAATGGTTTTACTTGAATAATGGTTTTAAATGAAATTGTATACAGCCTTACGCATTACTTTTTAAATGCTTAACGGATTTTCGGTGCATTATAATAGTACAATTTTATGCTATTAAACAGCATTAGGCATTATCTTACTACTTAAAAATGCTATTGTAGACCGTAAGGCACAAAACAGCTGAAAATTGTACAGCGTATAATGGTTCAAGTTCATGCTATTAACCAGCATTAAGCATTTGTTTACTACTTAAAATGCTATTGTAGATCCAAATGCACTGAAACAACTGAAACCTGTAGACCTGTTTTGTGGTTTGTTGCACTAAACCTAGAGGCTTTACAAAAGCATTTTGATATGCCATTATCCAATCGTTATACAGTGTAAAGCATCGTAATGGTTTTGAAATGCCAATTTGAATTATAAAGCGTCAAGATGCTCGGTGAACTTATATAAGAGTTTATGCGTACCTTAAGTTCTACATATGTTTACTATTCGTATGTTAAATGCTTCCCGTGTTAATTGGATTTGACTTTGTCTTTGCTACACGTTGCCGGTCTTAATGTTTTACGAATGTCGTAAACGAGATGTCATCCAATGCCAATTTCTGTCATGCCACAATAGCTTTTTTCGACACTCCGGAAACGAAAAGGTGATGGATTGTCTTACCCCACAACCATATGCCATTGTTTGTATTATTAATGACTAAATACTTTGTTAAGGCTCCTACTAGGTACATATCTCAGTACCTACCCTGTGAAGATCAGTCAGTTGTGAATCGAGCCCAGTACCAACGACTCTCGCGGAACTCTTATGCCACGTTATGAAAAAAATTAGCAGTTGTCCTTACAGCATCAGAAAGCATTGCCACAGCAGTCACAGCGGGAGAAAGTCGTGACAGAGCAGGTCAATTAATCGCAGCCGCACCGACGCCAGTGTTGGGACGAGTACACACTGCGCGTTATTTAACCGCACATCGCATTAATTATTCACACAGAATTGAATATTAATGTCAGCTAATTTGTATCATGAAAGGTGAACGCATAGTTTGTAGAACATTACGACATTGACAGCGGATCGAGCTCCCTACAAGGTATCGGTCTCGATTAATATACAATAAAAAAGTAATTCACTGCTGCAAATAATTTTAGGAACAAAAATATTCACTACATTGCGTTGCTACAATGCGTGTTGGCAACTTACGAACTCTTAAAGTGTTTTTTTTTCATTTCTCAGGCATATAGGTTTCCCCACGATGTTCTTCTTCATCGTAGAGTACATAGAACATCATAAATTAAAATGATATTCATAATTTTCATTGGTAGGTACTGGTACTATGAACCTTAGTTTGTTTCAGTTGGGTACAATGAAAATACCAAAATATCCAGCAGTGGACTATAACCGGCTTATGATGAAGAAGAAAGATGGTTTCTCTGATGGGTACAAATTTCAAACTTGTGAGAGTTATGGAACAGAAGAACGTCCCCGCGCAGCTGCAATACAAATTCGCGGACTTCTCGTGTCCTAGACATGTTGTATTTTAATTTCACATACAGCTTCGCTCAATTTTTTAACACCGCCGACCATAAATATAAATACTTAAAATTACTCTCTATTATAATTTCTGTGAAGTCGACGGAGAACCGACCACCGTTGGTGAAAAAGGTTCTTCATAAGCAGCCTCGTACCGATAGGCGAAGTGTAGGGGGATCTCTCACTAGATAGAGTGACGTCCTAATAAGACATGCAGGATGTGTGTGGATGCAGGTGGCTCAGGACCGTGCTTTGTGGCATACCTTGAGTGAGGCCTGTTCAGCAGTGGACTTGTAAAGGGCTGTGATGATGATGATGACAATGGAGACCCGATTTCAATTGCTTGCGTACAATGAAATTTGTAAAGAGCGCCTAGTTCTCTAGCCACTACAGTTAAATCTATTTATTATTTGAAGAAAAAAAATTAGGATGTCTGTTTAAAAGTAAAGCCGTGGTTAGCTCACGGGTTAAGCGCTCACTGTAAATTTCACACTACGCGAGCAACTGGGGTTCGATCCCCACCTGAACCAATTAAAATGTAACTTGCAATTTTAAGTGCTGATGTACTACTTGCTCTGCGGTGAAGGAAAACATCTTGAGGAAACATGCATGTCTGAGAATTAAGAAAAGATTATTTCTAAGATATGAGAAGTTCATCAAACAAGCAGCGGATATTTCCTTGCCCTAATACCCTCTAAAAAATGAGTACGGGCCTGTGCTCAGCAGTGGAACGTATATGTAGGCGGTAACTTTAAACCTTTAACCTTAACTTTTAAAAAAATGTGTTTATTAGTTGGTCTCTTTGACGCTACCTACTCTTAATTTAGTCTGTCTTTAATATAGCGTGAATTTGGTGGATAAACTTCTGTCTAGGACGTCCATTGCCGATTCTGCCATTTACTTTTGCAGCATAAATTTGCATTTTCACTGTTTTCAGATTTATTTATTTTTACGTTTTCAAACCCCTGAAGCATTCCTTTCTTAATCCATCACAACATCGTCTTGCAAACCACGCTTCTCTCTTATCACACAATACTACTTTTATGTGAAAGATAAGTATAATAACTTAATTCATAGTAGTAAAAATAATTTTATACAAAAAGCTAAATATACTTAATTACCTATCCCCCCCCTTCTTAAGTTGCCACGCTTGAAGAACGTAGCTTTTAACACTACTTTTGTCACTGATCTCCGTATATTACGACTGGTTTAAACTTGATAGATATACCGCCATCTATCGGAAACCATAAGATTCTTGAATTTTCAATAATCTCTTATTAAAACTACAGAATAAAATGGGGTGACATCTTCTATTATAGTGCCACGCCACCGCGTGGTATCATCGTGATCATCATCCCTTCGTAATTCCACGGAACATAGGCCGAAAGAATTATATTTTTATTTATTACAAGACAGTGCTAGACAACAATTTTACCTGGAATGCCACACTGTGGTGAACCACCTTCATCTATTGAATTCCTGCATGTCTTACCAGGTCGTCCCTTCATCTTATGGGATGCCGCTTTACGCTGCCCAAGGGTTTGTGTGACAGCCAATACGGCAAGTTGCAAACAACGCTAACAATTATAGTGATAATACCTAAAAACATTATACATTTTTCAATAACAGAATTATTATTTTATGCTTATTACAAAGACCGCATGATTTTGTTGCTATGTTAAAATTTAATGGCGGATTAAAAAGTATTCACAAAGTGCAGGTTACTCAAAGTATCCTGCTTAAAATAACTTCTTGTTCTTTTGCTACTTCGCCTTTGTAGCAAAGCAAGGGTTGTTAATTTTACAAAAGAACATTTTTGGACTTTTGTTTTGGCGGCTATGCCCCGACAACCATGTTTGTATAAAGAAAAGGTTTGTAAGTACATCCTAAAAAGGATACCTATTGCATAGTGTACAAAATTTATATAATTTTCAATATGATGTTTGTTTATTCACAAGTCCATCTTTATCATCATCATTATCACATACTACAAGTCTACTGCCAAATCCTTCCCTCGATTATCACAAAGTAGGTAACTGCTTCTACACGTCGTATTGCTAAGTCTTTTTAGGGCACAGTATAGAGTAAACTTTTTAAACTGTTCCATGTTAAACACCTGTCAACATTCAGACCGAATTTTTAAACATTGGAGGGGAAAATAATGTCTTAGCACTGCGATGTAGCGCTATGGACCGCGGATCGGAATCCCGTATGGAACAAATACTTGTATGGCCTACAAATGATTTAATTTTTTTTAGGTCGTGGTAGAGCCATGCTGCAGCTATGTTATAGTTGTAGTATAAATAGGTTGGCTTGACCGGGCAGAACCATGCTCTCACAAAATACCAGCATAAAATAGCAGCGTAATGCTACTGTGTTTCGTATGGTGAGTGTAGAGAACCGGAAACCCTTTTTACTGGAATCAAGGCATGCCATCTTAGTCCCCAGGGATGGCAATGCATTTGCATTTTGATGGATTGAGGATAAATGTGGCTGTCTATGGGCCACAGCATCCACTTACCATCAGGTGGACTGTGGGCTCGTTTGTCACCAAATGCTTTAAAATAAAAAATAATAGTATCGGGTTCGGATGTTCGTCTTTATGAAATTTATGTATGTTAAGTGCCTCCACGATGTGGGAGAAAATCATAGTGTGGAGGTAACGTTTTAAAAAAAAAATACACACACAGTCCACCATAACACAAGTGTATCCGCAAGTAGCAACGGTTAACCTTAACATTGGGACGTCGAGCACCTCAGTCCCCCCGTGAGCACGGGTGCTGTAAAGTGCTCGAAACGCCGGGAATATAAACAAATTAATATACGCGATGAAATCCGTAAAAATTAGTTTTATTTAAATATGCAGTGTTCGTGTAAATATAAGAAGTCATTATATTGAATGATTTTACTTGCTGAAAAAATAGGGTGCAGCAGGTGAATGGAATAGAAAGCCTACGGCACTGATGTTTTACAATTTTTTTTTATTTTACATTAACATATGAAACTGATCTATCAATAAATACTACTAATTGGGTACGTATTATTTTTATATCTTTATTCGATTTATTCATTTTGTTCATAATTACTTTTTAACTTTCGGTACTAAAAAAATAACAACAAAGTTTTTGAACTATTATAAATGAATTAATTAAAAACTATCGAAATTTAAATATTACGTACCTTATTTAATAGTTTTTATTGCTAGATCAATTTCATAATATAAAAGTAAAGTAAAGCAACAGCCTATATACGTCCCACTGCTGGGCACAGGCCTTCCCTCATATCTGAGAGGGTTTTAGGGCAAGGATGTGTCCGCCGCGCTGCCCTAATGCGTGTTGGCGAACTTTACATGTCTTCGAAATATTTTTTTCTTATTCCTCAGACATGCAGGTTTCCTCACGATGCTTTCTTTCACCGCCGAGCACGTGATAAATTAGCACTTAAAATTACAATTTCATTGGTGCCGGCGGGGATCGAACCTTGGTTACCCGCGTTCTGTTATTTTTACAGCGAGCGTTAACCATCCGAGCTACCACGGCGGTGTTATCCAAACCAGTGGTAAATTAAACAAGAATGACTTTCAATAAGTATTATTTATGTTAGTGGATCTGGTATCCAGATGGTGGATCTGGCACCCGGCGCGTTGTTGCCGCAGAAGAAACATTTGTGGAAATATCGTTTTACATTTGGAAGAGCTATATTGTTTAATTAGGAATGATAATATATTCATCTAAGTTGAATAACGTAAGTATAAATTTCAAATAAATTTGTCAGTCCGATACGCCCGCCACCTACTGTAATTTAATTATACTATGCCTATAACCTTCGCGCAAGTACCAGCAATAAGTTGACAAAGTTTTACCTCAATCTGATGATTAGTATGGTAGTGCATTAAATGCGAATTAGTATATAATAATTTATAAAATAAAAAGGTTCTATTGCTGGTTAAAAAAATTATTATACTTTTGTTAAAATGAGTGATATCCATAACTTTAATATGACCATAACTTGGTCAAGCTTGTTATACACGAATCTCGGATCTGTCCGCTTTACGAATAAAAGCCAAGCTCCAAAGCGATTTCAAGATAGATTCCATGATTTAAACAATCTTATGATTTAATTAACAGAATCAAGCGTTACTTTGCGGAAATCCATTACAATAAATATATTAATTACTTTGTAATATACCGCTAACTAAAAATACAATGATGTGTCTTACCTTGATGGAAGAGCACCTCCCGCCCTCCCTCAATTGCATGCACCAATCCCGCCACCAACCTTATGATTGACTATGAGCCAACTTGTCAAGCGTAAATGTAAAGTTTTACCGTTAGCACTTGCACCATACAGTTGACGAATTTGTCCGACATTTGCTACATTCCAACGCACCATTGTAAAGATATAGCAAAGAAAATATCCGTTGTCACAGAAAAGCATTTATCAACAACGCATTTTGCGAGTATTTCAGAATGTAACACATTTGTAGTGACAGGCTACGTTTAAGTAGGTCGTTTGCTGGAGTTTATTGTTTACGAGTTGAATTACTGGCAAGTTATCGTCATCTTGTTTTTGTCTGGCCTTTGAAAATTGGCAAGGTGCCTAGAAATCTAGAACCTTATAGCATTCAATTATATCTTTACAAGCAACCTATATCTAGCCATGCATTGAATAAAATTAGTTTTACGAATTAAAGTTATTTTTAATTCCCGATGTTTCGGGTACTTTGCATTACCCGTGGTCACGGTAGGACTGAGGTGATATACGTCTCGATGCCAAATTTAACCCGGAGTACTTTCAGCCTAATAATTAGTTATTACTTTTGGTCCCACCTACGTAGAAAGAGCTTCTTGTATCTTGAAGTCTAGTGGTGGTATGCTTGGGTTTGTGTTGTGGGTTTGTGGTGACAGACGAGCACACTGCTCACCTGATGGTAAGTGGTTGCTGTGTCTCATAGAAATGTACACATATCCGCACATCTAAACATATTGCATACTGATTACGAAACAGAATGCAAATGCGTTGTAACCCGTGGGGACTGAGATGGAATGGCTCGTTTCCAGTAAAAATTATCTCCTATTCTCTACATTTATTTATATCTTTTATATTTTTATATTATATATGTATACAGAATTATCATTATATAATTAACTTCACTTGTATGTAGGTCCTGGAATCGATAATTAATATTTCATCCACTTCCAGTAAAGTTATCGGGCTAAAATTTGGCAAACACGTTTGGTTCTTGAGATAATGCACGATTATTTGAATGCCGTCACTTTTAACTCAATATGGCGAACGTCACAAAATAGCGATTTATCATTTCTACAGAAACCCCTATGATATGGGTATTTAATACAATAACATGATAAACGAAACACAGTAAGTAAAGTGAAATTATTCTAAATCCTACATATATATGGCGAACGTCACAAAATGGTGAAGTTTAATTTCCATAGTAACCCCTATGATATGGGTATCAAATGAAAGAGCTTGGTGAGCAAAACACAGTAAGTAAAGTGACATCTTTCTAAATCCAATATGGTGGACATAGCAAAATGGCTGTTTATAATTTCCGCAGTAAACCCCACGATCTCTTCGAGGAGATGGTGTACTACTGCCCGACTACACGTTATGACTAAGCGAGGTCGTGTCTTAACCAATATCGACTTACACCCTGGGCTACATTATAGCGGTGTTGAAAAATCTAAATAGTGGAAAATAAGATGGCCACCGTACCAATTTTAAAGACTTATAACTCGGCAAAGGTTAGGGATAGTTTGGTCTTGCTCAAAAATGTTGTAAAGACTGACAACAGTCGAATACTAGCGAAAAAAAATTCAAGATGACCGATCTAAGATCTTGATCAAAACCCAACAATGACGCATTAAATGAAATGAACACACTCAAGAATATGTTCAGTATAAGAAAAAAATTTCGTAAAAAGACATTAAAAAAAGCTTTTATTAAAATGCTCATACAGAAGAAAATAAACATCAAATTAAATCAAACCCATCAATTTACTACATTAACAGTTTATATAATATAAAAGCTTGTCGCGACATTTACCTGTGTACATAAACAAGAATGCAATGTTGGTATTAACATAGACAAGTAATTCTAAGAAAAAAATGTTTTTATAAAACGCGATAAAATCCGTAAAAATAGTTTCATTCAAAGTGTAGTATTCGTGGAAATATAAGAAACCATCTAGCAATGTATTTATTGCACGAATAAACTTAATTATTTTATTTTTCTTCACGATTAATTCTAAAAAAATTAGGTCATGGACTTCGACCTTGATTTTTGTGTGACTTTTAAATTAATAAGCCATAATTCCTAGGACCGTTTGCGTCCTTTAAATAAATTACTACATCATTAACGACCCTGACGACAAAATAATTAAATAGTAGTAAATTAATCAAACGCACATCTTTATCAGCGGCCATGTTTGAATTTTATTTACATGTCAATCAGCTGTCAACACCAAGGTACACCCTCATGAGTAATTAATTTGTAACCAGTGGTCTCCACGTCAACATCGTCAATATAATTGATGACTGGCAATAAGATGAATGCAATGATTCTATAATAATCACTCATATTGAAAACACATGTAATAACAACGTTCAGGCTGGATGAACTGATGATGGTTTAATCCACATGTAATTTTTGTTGTTTAATTTTTTTTTCAGTTGGAGCTAGTTGAGCTGAAGAGACCTCGCTTTAATGAATCAGCTTATGTCGCTGTATTTCCGTTGGTTAATAATGATAACCATAGACCCTTTCAATGGTTACTAGGTATTCCATTCTAGACTCAAAGGCTTAGCTCCGACAAATGACTTCGGATGATAGATCAAGGATCTATGCATCTAGCTGGCAGCCGCGTCTATTATGTAAACATTGCGCTCGTTTGTCAGCCTTGCCTACTCGTTTAATACTTATAAACTCATTATTGTCATCACCAGGCTATAAAAGTTTGATGCTGTACTTTGAATGACTTTAGCGAGCTTTTATAACAATCACTGACTTATCGGAAAATTGACGATCGTGACAGAACACTGAACATTGTGACAGAGATCGTTCTGACGACGTGTCAGAACCTCGTTGTAGCAATTAATGCCAACTGTATTACGTAGTTCTAACACGTATTTGTAATACCTTTAAAATCATTTTACGCTAATTGAACTAATTCACGATAGTATATCTTTACAATAAAGAGGACTTATAAATGTCGCAAGCCACTGGTGACCGGTTTAAAACGGGTATTCCAAACAGCTTCGTTTCAAAGTTCCAGAATTAGCTTGGCGTGAGTTTTCGATTTATATGTCTTTTATTTAGATTATTTTGTATTATTTATAAGAGCAATGTAACCAAATTAAATGACATTGCAAGTGAGACTAGAGGTTGTTGGTTCGAGTGCCATTTAGTGCAGATACTATACATAGTTATGAAATAAATATGTCATAAACAATAATTTAATTTGAAGAATACGTTTTTAACGTCAATATTTATTAATTTTTTACAAAATACACACGTTGCACTACTGGGCACAGACCCACTCTTATGTATAAAAGTATTTCGCATTAACAGTTTACCTGATGGTAAATGGATGCCATGGCGCATAGACATCTCATCGTCTATCCTCGGTTAAGAATCAAAATGCAGTTACGTTCTAAGGGATGAAGATTAAGCTGGAATGCCTAATTCCCATTAAAATGGAAGTGTCCACCGCTTTGCTCCAATGCGCATTGGCGGATTTAACACGACTTAAATTTTTTTTAATCTCTATAACATGCAACCTGTATGTTTTCCTTCACCGTCGAGCACATGATAGGCCAATACTTAAAATTGTAATTAAAATTTTTATTGGTTTACTGTATAGAGGTGGTGATAGCATATCCACTATCCCATATCATCTCGTGGATGTCGTAAAAACCAAGAGATGGGCAGCGGCGTCTGCTTTACCAAGTGTGGCAACTATGGCAAATATGTGACAATTAATGAGCAGTGGAGATGGCGTGTAGCTCAGATGGTGAACGCTCGCCGCAAATTTCATAGTACATGAGCAGCTCAGGTTCGATCTCCACCGACAACGAAATTGTTATTTGAACTTAAAGTGCTGATTTATCACGTGATTGGCGGAGAAGGATAACATCGTGAGGAAAACTGCAGTATAAGAAATAAGAAAAAAAATATCGAAGACATGTGAAGTTCGACAACACGCATTGGGGCAGCGCGCTGGACATTTCCTTGCCTTATAAAACCCTCTCAGAAATCAGAGAAGGCTTGTGACCAGCAGTGGGACGTATATAGGCTGTAACTTTTAATGAACGGTGGGGAGTGGGGCGGTCTCTGCAGAAGTGGATATTTAATAGGTAGTATCGGTAAATGGCGTCATTCACTTGTAACATCAGGAATATAAAATAAGTTAATTTACGCGATGTTATCCGAAAAAACTTGTTAACAAATTAAGTAACGGTAATTTCGGCTTACTGTAAATAATACAGTAAGAGCTTAACTCCTGAACCATCGATGTTTTGCGGTACGGTAGTAAATTAAACTTTAACATGTTTTGTACTATTCGGCAACAATTAAAACGTATAGTCAAATAATCTTTAATTACAATAAATGGTCTTCAAAAATAATTTCAACATATATCGTCAAACGTTAAAAGCTAGCACCAATTATTCTACAAATATGGAATTTAACTAAAACAAACAACTTTGCACATAAATCGTTGAATTTTAAATGTCAACAACTGCGTGTTCTGTTTCTATAAGTTGATAGTGTAATTTTGCGATCAGATATTTCAGTGACTATTTTTTTTTAAAAACGTTACCTCCACCCTGGGATTTTCTTCTGCACTGTAGGGGCAGTTTACATACGTACATTTCACAAGACAGAAAGCATCTATACCCGGAACCACACATTTGTTGATCGTACTAATGCTTGTTCCGTGAGGGATTCGAATCGAAGACCCTAAGCACTGCAACTCTTTGCTAAGTCACTGCGCCATGCAACCGGACACTTTCCACTGCTGGAAATAGATCTGCCAGCACTGCAAGAGGGAACTGACATAATTAAAATTTTATTTGTGATAGAGCCACGCTGTAGCTACGGTTGTAGCACAAATAGGCCGGCTCGACCGGGGTAGAACCACACTCTCACAGAATATCAGCGTGAAATAACTACTTGATGCTTCTCTGTTTTGTAAAGCGAGTGTACAGAACCGGAGATCCTTTTTACCGAAAACTCGTTTCCGTTTTATTTTTCACTCCACCTTTTTTCCTATGGGTGACAACGCATCTGTATTTTGATTGATTTGGTTGTCCAATTATGGAAACAATGTTATTATTTCAAACACATAATTTGGTTGAGATGCCACTTAAAAGGTCGGCACTTATTTAATCAGCGCGTAGTTAAAATCATTCTAATCAAATATTCATTTCAAACTGACAAATGAAGTTTCAATAATGTTATGTTTAATTGAACGTTATTTACAAAGTCAGTAGTCATTACAAGGTGATTGTTAGAGTGATTACATTTGAATTGTCATAAATCCTTTGAATGTAATTTCTGTACTTGTTTCGTATAAAACAGTTATAGTTTGAAATTAAATAGTCGGTGATGCAGATGTTAAGCGATTGACTGAATAACAGGGCCGCGAGTTCAATTCTCATACGGAAAAATATACTCTTATGCCCCAGAAACAACTGGTATGTTTCTAAATTTTGTTAAACCGCCTTTATCCAATTTAACAGTAATATTCATTATTCCACTTAAAACGCCTGAAAAAAGACTAATTTTAAAAGTAATATCCGACTTCAAAACACTAAAAAAAATTAAACAATTGCAATACAATGGCTTCTGAAGTCGGAGGTTTTATAATTTTATACACTTGTAGCATTGGTTTACGTTACTTGTGGAAACGGTTTTATTTCTTTTAGTTCTTCGAAGTTGGCTATTACTTTTTCCAATAAAATCCTGATAATTTACCTATTGCATTTATAAATTTCATAAACTAGAGACCTGGTTCAACTTCGCCTGGATGACCTGTTATAACAAAATAGATATATTGTGTTGACGTCATTTAGATTTTAAGATACTCAAAGACCATTTAAAAGAAAATAAAAATTGATAAAATCAATTTTTCGATGTTTTCAAAAAAAATCTACAAGATTTTCGGTTCTGGCATTGCTCACTATCTGTTCATAAAGTTTCATTACAATCAATTTAGGTTTCAATATTACAGACGGACAATTCAGTTTTATTTATATGTATCATCATCATCATCATTACAGTCCTTCACAAGTCCACTGCTGAACATAAGCCTCCCCCAAGGAAGGAGCACGGTCCTGAACCACCTGCATCCATAGACTTCCTGCATGTCTTAGGTCGTTACTCCAATTAGGGGGGGGGGGTCGCCCTACACTACGCCTACTGGTACGAGGTTGCCACTCGAGAACCCATTTTCCTCATCGGGTTTCGGTTCTTCGAGCTATACGGCCGGCCTATTGCCATTTCAGCTTACTAATCTGTTGGGCTATGTCGGTCACTCTGGTTCTACTGCGGGTATCCTCATTTCTAAGTTTATGACGCAGAGAAACCCCGAGCATAGCCCTCTCCTTAACTTGAGCGTCCCTACACGGCCAGCAGTGAAGGACCACGTCTCAAATCCATAAGTCATCATTACCAACAAGCACTGATTGAATAATCTACTTTTAAGGTTTTGATCTCTACTTGATGAGAAGATCTGTCGTAATTGCCCGAATGCTGCCCAGCCGAGTTGAATCTGTCGATTGGTCTCTCGGTCGAAATTGGACTTACCTAGTCGGACTATTTGTTTCAGGTAAACATACTCGTCAACAACTTTGAGCATAGTGGTCCCAACAACGAGTTTATATGTATAAATAAATACAATAGGTAATTAATAATAAACTTTATTATTTATGTTTGAGGCTATTTGTCTTTTTATATAAATATAATAAAATAATATAAATTATTTGTATTTTATATACTACGTAACATAAAATTTACTCCGCAAGTTTTATTCAAAAAGATTTTTACGGCATCTCGTTGATGTCTTTTGCTTTTAATGTTGCGATAATGTTTACAATGTTTGACGAAACAAGCGTGATTGATATACACGGAATTGATAGGTAGACATGACATAAAATACATTATTTTGGATTAAATGTAATTAAATTTGTAATTTATCATACGAGGAATATTTTACGATCTTCAAGTCTTTAAATCATAACCTAGACATAATTGGAGCTTACAAAGACGCGTCAGATAACTTAGTTATCAATTATAGGGTAACTTATTTTCTAGAATTGTAGTTTTGTATAGTGTGCGAGGCAGTTGTACCTATATATTATATAGCCGCTTCATACACTATATATCAAAATATATATAAGGAAGGCCACTTCGTACAGAGTTGATAGTAGATACAAAACACTGCCGCTAATTTATATTTCAATTGCTGTTTTATGCCACTTGTACAAACATATATAGCTTAAGATTATATTGGGCTTAGAAAACGTTATGATCTTTTGATGATACTGACATGGTGTAGTGTTGCTTCGCGAAATGACATCTGGTAAATGATCTTAATAAAAGTTTTTGAATTCAATTTTTTATTAAATTTTTTTCTGTTACACAAAAGAAAAAAACTTAAAAATAATGATAACTATTCTGAAAATACTCGGAACAGACACACGTTACTAGTGCCAGTTTCTCAACTCCACAGAGTCAGTAATACATTGTTGTTGCAATGTACGAGAATACGCTTATACAACAAAAGTCGTATGGAAAATACACAAAATTTGTCTACTTACATGTTCAAAAAAAAATTAAGTAAATTTTGTATGAAAAGGGTTATAATAATATTGAGGCATTTAATTAAACAAAAAAACATGTTTTTCAAAGTAATTAAACTATATACCGTCACTTTTGTTCAATTCGTAGATGCACGACCTTTCTAGTGCGGCCTTCGCGTTGCGTCGCAGCATCTCGCGCATCTTTTGCTTTAATGCGGCTATAATACCAATGATTTATTATGGAGAAAATAATGCTACATTAAACGTTTACTTTATCCCTCAAGCTATAAAATGACCTTTAGAGGACTGAATAATTGAGACATAGATGTGGTGATTAGACATTCTTATTTTTTCATTGGCCCGGTTTACTTCTGGATCTGGATTTGTCTTAATCATCAAGCTTGGCAGAGGCATTGAAGATTGCAATATCAGACGTCTTGCAATTGTCTGGATATATTACATCTGACGTAAACCAGATTATTATACAACGATCTATCGAAAGCCTTACAAAAATTGGTCGAGCTGACCCATTCGTGTTACCACCAAAACATCATAACTGCAGCATGGCTTTTCCATGTTGAGATCGTGCTTAGAGATTTATTAGAGATAAAAAATGCTCCTGAATTTTATTATATACCTAATATAACTAGAAGGTTGCACTATTACCCAAATTGATGACGATTAGCAGCGCCAAAGATGCGAGACGTCTGGTATTACGATCGTCATTCACCTGTCAAGTGTGACCAAGAAAGCAAATCACTACCTCGTGGGAGATTCATGTTCAACAGTATGCGTTTACAGGCTAATTAAATTTAAGATGAAAATGCCTACGTACGTTCTTAACGCTCTAGACAATTCAATCTCCTATTTAATTTCATAATTAAAGATTTGAGACCCCCTTTTACAACAGGCTACCCGGTAGTGGTATACGAGGCTCAAGAAAACCAAACAAAAGGCACAAAAAGAGAGATTTGTTTAAAGTGTTAGTATAGAAGCTAACTTTAGGTGTGTTAGAACATTATAGGCGCGCTGAAAACCGTATCTTTCTATATATGCCCAATACTGACTTTTAAGCGATCAAAGTTTGAAAGATTATTTTGGAACGTTCCGTATATATTTTATAGCCTTAGGTGATAAACGAGCACACAGTCCACCTGATGATAAGTGGAGGCTGTGGCCCATAGACATCCACAACCTTAATTCAGGAAACATTAAGGATTAAAATGCAAATGCGTTGTCACCCGTGAAAACTAAATGGAATGCCTCGATTCCAGTAAAAAGGGTCTCCAGTTCTCTACACTCACCATACAGAACACAAGCAACATTCCGCTGTTAATTTACGCTGGTATTCTCTGAGAGCGTGGTCCTTCCCCGGTCGAGCCGACCCACTCGTGCTACAACAATAATATGGCTGCAGCGTGATTCTACCACGTATATAACATTATCAACACCTGAATTATGATGATAATTGTTCCTTCTAAAATTTCATTTTAGTTGAACGAGTGTTGTTCGGTCCCTGTAGGCACCAATTGAATTAGTTATTGAAATTTTGAAAGGGTCGGGAATAAAATATAGTACTAAAATATACAAAGGCAGAATTCCGGTTACACATATGTTTATCAAGTAATCGTAGGCACGGTTACTGATCTTGGGGTCCCGAGTTCGAATCTGGAGCTGGGCCAAAATGAGATATTGGGTTTTTCTATCCGGAGTCAGGAAGTATGCGGTGATTACCGTGCCTGGGTAAGCACTTAGACGATTATAAGGAAGGCCAGTGAGTGCAACACTTGCGCACTATAATCCCGTCCTGCACACAGGGATTGTCTCCGTTGCCACTGGCTGCTGTGACTGAAATTCGGTCTGCAGGACATTATTATTGTGTGGGTTATAACTATCCATAATATTGATGTATGTGTATATATATATATA
>DWHP01000676.1:0-18518 GCA_018247895.1 Parnassius honrathi
TGGCTCAGGACCGTGCTTTGTGGCGTACCTTGGGGGAGGCCTATGTTCAGCAGTGGACTTATGAAGGGCTGTAATGATGATGATGATGACTGACAGGCATGCGTTGCGGATTTAGTAATTTGTGGTCGCGGGTCAATCGTGAATTGAGACCTGTTGCCAACATTTAGGCGCCTACTTAACCCGTGGAAAAAAAGAGATTCCTTTTTTGACTTTCATAATTTTAGAAGTGAAATCCTCTTTAGGCACGTTGGGCATTCTTTATCATATGATTTTTTTTTCTCAGGATAAACGGCATAAGAGTTTAGTCCGATTGTGGATAGCATTTTACGAATTTTCACTTACAGACGTTCCGGGCGCCTGTACCCCGGGCCTCCCGTATCATTGATACGGCTGATACGGCGGTAGCCAAGTCCCTGGTAGTTACATTATTTAATCTGTGCTAATTGATCGATACAATTGCAAAAAAATAATAATTTTTAGAAAAGTTATTCAGGTCGAATTTCGCAAATTCCTCGCGAAAAATTTTAAACTTCAAAATTAAAACCGTAGCCGTAAGCCAAAGGCAGTCCAAATTGTAACTCTGCGAGTAACATTATAAATTGATCGCAATTTTAATTTTAAGAGTGCTAGTAATATGGCTCTAATACTTTATACCTGAACTTGGCAACAAAGAAAAATTTTAAGGATACTAGCATTGCATGTCGCTTTACTTTGGAAAAATAGAAAATGGAAAAAATGTACCTACGTCTTAAGATATGACGAGCAATATTCCACAGTGTTGTTGTTGGATGAGTGCTCTCAATATATATGTGTACCAGCGACCAGCCCCGGCTTCGCACGGGTGATTTTTGGATCTCGAAAACAGCGCTATCTACAGGGCCCAATTGTGAATTTTAACCATCCTGGGTCTCACTCAAACACACGCAATTCTTTACATCAAAATCGGTCTAGCTGTAGCTGTTTCGGAGTTCAGTGTCAAACACACATACATAAGAATTATATCTCTATATACAAAAACCAATTGCTGTCCGTTAGTCTCGCTAGAACTGAAAAACGGCCAGACTGATTGTGATGAAATTTTTATGTGTGTTTGAGGCCCCTGGATAATTTAATTTCACAATTGGACCCGGCAGGTGAAGCCGTCGTCGAGATCCAGGAATCACCCGTGCGAAGCCGGAGCGAAACGCTAGTATAATATGTATAAAGATTATCTATGACAAGGCAGCAATGTAATATTATGTAATCTGATCTTCCATCGAAACTGAACTTTTATGTTTATGTACCAATTTATTTTTAAAAAGGTCTGCTTGATTTTTTTTTGTATACCGCAGTTTAAATAGAGTAATTTCTTTGAAGCTAGAGAGATAAAAATAATTTCTGAACAACTTCATTAACTAAGGAAGGTTATTAAAAACTATGTGACGTTACACGTTACATTTAACAATAGAATAGTTTTACGTTTCTAGTGAATAGGTATGTGCATTTATTATGTCTAAAATCCTTTGTCTTTTTTTCTCATAATTACACTTAAATTATCACAGAGCAACACTGTCTTTGTTGTAATTATGATGATGTTACTTTAATTTTTAATATTTGCAACATTATAACGTTTTTGTCTCCTAATATATCATCGTCCTATCATCCTTTGTTTATAAGTAAAAGTAAAACCGTATCCAATTATGTTTTAATGCAGGGCTTGTGCCTAATTTTTTAAAGAAAAAATGGTCTTGAGCGAAAATGTCAGACTTTGCATAACATCCACCAAATATTTTATTTCTCAGCAGCCCTCCTCAGAAAGTTATTTTCACCGTCGACCGACACGTAGCTTATCAGCTTTTTAAATTTTATAACCGTCTACAGGTTTCCTATCGTCTAATAATAGCAGTATATCAAGCAATATTTAAAAATCTTTAAAAAAATATTTAGGTTCACTAATCGGAATAAAAACTCTTAAGTTGGAGCAAGCAATACACATTTATAAAATAATATTGAAATCAGTTGAGCGGTGCGAAGGTTGGCGTGTACGAACATCATTACACGGGAATATTTAAAATTAAGATCAGTAGAACAAAATTATTTTAATTTAATGTAGATTCAAATTACAATATGTGAAAGATCATTTTTAATAATAATTTATTGTGAATGATGTACCTACTACGAAATACATAAAAACTTAGAAACAGAAACAGACTAAACTTTATACACGTGTATTATGCTCTAACCATCGGATAGATAACTGTAAAGGACCAGCACGAAAGTGAAACCCAGCGGGACCTTTTTAACAACAATTTACAGTGAATGATATACTATTAAAAATAGAATATATAAACATTTTGAAACAGAAATAGACTAAACATTGTAGACGTGTTTTAAAACATACAACTTATTTACACGACATTAATAAATAACTCGTTTGTTTTTTTTCAACCAATTATCGACGGAATCGTGAAAACATAAAAACGTTAATAGCATTTTTTTATTAATGCTAGATATTATTTCAACAAGATGTCACGTGCTCGTTACATGGGGCCTTGATCTTCGGCGACGCACGGAGGAAATTGCAAGGTCGCTGGAGCCGATAGCAGAGAAATCAAAATGGATGACACTGCGTTTTGAATATTTATAGTTTATACAATAAAATGTATACACTTAATTCAAATATTTATTAAGAATTTATACTTCGTAATGTGCTATTTAAAGTTAAATTCTACGATACTGCAAGCCACGCTGCAGCTATATTATGGTTGTTGCACGGATGGGTCGGCTCGACCGAGGAAGGACCACTATCTCACAGAATACCAGCGCAAAATAGCAGCTCAACGCTGCTATGTTTCGTCTGGTGAGTGTAGAGAACTGGTGATCCTTTTTACTGGAAACGAAGCATTTCAACTTAGTCCTCAGGGGTGGCAACGTATTTACATGATTCTTAATCGAGAATATATAACCAACAGGTGGACTGTTTGTAGCCCTTATTCTTGAAAAAAATCATCATGAAAACCAATTACCAGTTCACTGCTGAACATATATCATATATATATATATTGGTAAAAAGAAGAACTGACAAGTGTCAGTTGAGGATGAAAGGGCCTCGACAAGTGTCAGCCTCATACTGTAGCGTAGAGTTGGGTGACTCTATCAGAACATGACGACGCGACATGCAAAGAGACAATGTTCGCCAGCTCCACTCATTGAAGCTAATAAAGAAGGTATATATGTACATAAGTGTGTGTGTGTGTGTGTATGTTTGTTTAACTTAAGACGGCTACAATGATAATGATTATAAGAAACGAATACATAGAAATAGATTATTTACATGCTGATCAAAAACCTTCAAGCGTCTCTTTCATGGTACACAAGTCTCGCATGGTAGTGATCCTTTTCTGACTGTAAAAATATGTCCGGGTTAAAAGTTTTTTTTTCGAATAAGAGTGGCAAGCGAGTACACTTGATGGTAAGTGGATACTGTGGTCCGTGGATATTCTACATCTACTCGTATTATCGACTGAGAATCAAGATGACGCGAATGCGTTGTCACCTCCGACGACCAACACTGAATGCAGTAAAGAGGATCCGCGGTTCTTTACGCTCACCGTACGAAACACATAAGTATTACTCTGTGGTTTAATGCTGGTTTTCTGTGAGAGCATGATCCTTCCGCGGTCGAGTAAACTCATTCGTGCTACAACCATACCATATTGCTACAGCTTAGCTCTATCACGTATAAAAATACTACTCTCTCATCTATTTTTTGCCTTTAAGCAGCAGCTATCTTTCAGTTCAAAGGGCAAAAGAGTGAATATAATTACAGAGGTAGACGGTGAGGTAAATAGTCCAATATGAGACAATATTGTATATTCTAGTTAAATTGCCTGCATCGTTGCCTTAGTGGTCGTACACGTGACACTGATCATGTGGTCCCAGATTCCGATCACTGAATTGACTAAAAAATAGTAATTGCGTTTTTCTTTAAAGAATCTCATTGGCCAGTAGGGAGTTTGCGGTGTTTAACCCCGTGCCTCGGTAAGCACGTAAAGCCGTTGGTCTTGCGCCTGATCTCTCTCCAGTCGTGTCGCGTTCCCGTCCCATCGACCCATGAGAATAAGAAAATACAAGATTCAAGGAATACTCTGCTTGCGCACTCGGGTATTATAATCCTGTTTTACGCAGACGCTTAGTATCCGTTCAGACAGACCGCCGTGACCGAAATTCGGTCCGGAGGACATTATTATAATTTAATAATAATTACAGAATGTATTTCACCGTGATTTGCTTTATTTGATGTCAGCCACTTACCGTCAGGTGGACGGTAAGTTCTTCGTTTCTCTTGTAATTAGTATTATACATGTATTAAAACTTTGTTTGCGCAATACGCAACTCTACTAAATGTAGAGTTATATGTTCTTTAGCAGGATTCTCTTTCGACGGATGGAGGTGGTTCAGGACTGTTTCTTGTGGCATTATGAGGGGCTGTAATGATGATGATGATTGTTATTTTTGATAATGATGATGCTCCTTAGAATTGAATACCAGTTTTAACAGTTTCCCTGTTCGCGAAACAGATACAATAGTTAAACTATCGAAATGTTGATGAATTCAGGGGTTCAAGTTAACTTTGTTTTAAGAAAGGAGAAAAACTAAACCAAACCGCTTCTTGACGCAATGGCTAAGCGTTTAGTTGCGACGCTGTGGGCTACTAGTTTAAATCTCTCATGGAGCAAGTTAAAAATAATCTCTGTATATGTGCAATTTATATATGCAAAATGACCTCCCACTTTACAAAGTAGTAAAATTGCAACACTTGTGTTTGGATTGTATTAATATTGAGTCTACTTAAGAGTAGATGGGGCAACCCTAACAGTAGTACTAGTATTATCTCATTGCATTTATCAAGCAGTCTAGGAAAATGCGTGAAAATTTGCCTCATGTCGTATATCATACTCATCTAGATTTCTTACAGACATATATGGCAATACAACTTTGTACATTATACGAAGAGAAAAATGTTTTTAAATACACAGTTTTCCCTAATTAAGAGAAGCGTTGTAATTTATCTTTATCATGGCAACAGCAAGTACTGAGCCCAATTGTACCACACGTTATCAAGTTCACTTAATCATTGATTAAACAACGATTAACTAACGGCGTGTATCTTCTAAGCAAACTTTGTCCGCAAAATTAGCACAGACAGTATATATTTTTGTTTTCAATATCTTAAAATTAGTTACCTGTTTAATTATATGTTGTAATATTATACTTATTAAATTGTATTATTTCTATCTAGTCATGGATTTGTTAGTAAAAGAATTATGAATCTACATCAGTATTATATTAATTTAACTCAGTAATTCAATTAATAATATTAGTAATAGTATAATACTAATAGAGACCAGTTAAATTACTCTACGCACGAATCTCTACCAAATAGGATATTCATAACTCTCCACAACAATTTCCATTTATTTTGAAGTTAAACATTAGATATCTCGTATCTTTTTAATTGCATAACAATGCTGAATCTGTGTGACAGGGTGAGAAATTGTGTGATAAAAGAAGAGTGTGGTTTGCAAAAACAGGATTAAGAAAGGAATGCTTCGGTGGTTTGGTCATGGAGAAATAATGAATCAGGAAAGAATGATAAAACAAATTTATGTTGCAGAATTGAATAGACGAGTTGGAAATGGACGTCCTAGGCAAAAGTTTATCGACCAAATTGACGATATATTGAAATCGAATTAAGAAGTCGAATTAAAAATACCCTTAACCGCCGAGCATGTATGCGTAGGTATATGAATGTGGAGGAGGCGAGAGAGGTGTGTTAGAATTAGAGATGAGACATACTTGCAAAAATTAATACCAGGGCTTTTAAGTACGAGCACGGAAAAATACCAGGGTTCAAAACCAGGGTTTAAAAATACTTGAAAGTATTTGTTAGTGTCAATATATATGTGAATGACTAATTCGAATCGGGCCACAGTTTTGATTAAACATTTTTTGTTAACGAAATGAAATCTTTCCTTCGTACTTTTTTTTGCACATCTTGCACTCAATTTTATTTTCTCCTTTGTCCACAAAATGATCCCACGCCAAATTTTTCTTAGAAACCATACTTATCGATTTGTATGTACGTAGATCTATTTATAACTTTATGATTTGTACAAAAACAATACTACTTACACAATATAATTTACAATTTAAAAATCGTCATTTCCAACTAATAAACATAGTAATGTTCCGTTTTATTAATTATGTACTTAAACCTTAATTAATATAAAAGTTTAAAAATTGTCTCTTAATTAATAAATAAATTTTCGTCGGAAATACTTGGGCTCGAAAACCCACTACCTGCGCGTTCCCAGTGCGAACGCTTTGAACAAGCCCCGCGCTGCGACGCGAACAATGCGATCTGTCCAGTTCTTTGAGAATTAAAATACTCAAGTATTTTAATACTCAAAGGTCCAGTCGCGGTGTCAAAAATTTGAAAATACTTGCATGGAAATTCGACCCGTATTCCATATTATCATACTAAGAATAAGGAGCAAAGTCGTATAAATAAAAAATACTTGAAGTTCAAAGTATATGTTATTCACAAATACGATCGAGTTATCTATTCCTGTTAAGATGTGGATCATTTCCTGTGCAAGTATTTTCATGTATAGTGTTCAAGTTCTTCGAGCATCTGACTTATAACGGATACTTTTATACTTGCAAGTATTTTTGCTCGTACTAGGGCGCCGTACTTTGAATTGAGACCCTGGTTTTAAAACCTGCTAGCGTAAATACGTCTCATAACTATTTGTGACTTTGGACGGCTCTTGGGTGCAGTAAAAATGCTCTTGATGGGGGTGATAGTTATCCGATGGCAGCTAAACGAGACTATTACTCTCTCTCAGAGCTAACAGATTATTACATGGATAACTTATTACCAGGATGCCAAATTAAGAAAGAAGGATTGAGGATATTCACGAAATAAGTGAGTTGTTAAGTAAAGGAGGATTCGAGTTGATGAAATGAACAAGTAATTGCGAGGAACTAGTAGAATCTGCGAAAGAAGAAAAAAAAGGGAATGTTCAGGAAGAATTAAAAATTAAATCAGATGAAACTTCGAAAATCGTTGGACAAACCTGGAACCGTAGTGAAGACTCCTTTCGCTACGCTATCAATCTCCAGAAGCCGGAACAAATTGTAACAAAAAGAAAAATAATTAGTGATATTTCACTCGTTTATGACCCACTAGGCTAGGTAGGAACCTGTGTCATAAAATCAAAAATAATAATTCAAAAGCTATGGTTAGCAGGGATGAAGCTGTACTAAAATTATACTGGATGAGTGACTTGTTTACCGAGAAGAACTGAAACTAATAGAGACGATAAAAATACCAAAAGGGGTCCACACTAATGTTGACGATTCGGATGAATTGCACGGCCTTTGCGATGCCTCTAATAGAGCATACGCAGCGGTTATTTACATCCGTGTGATCGGCTTCAGTGGGGCGAATAATGTAACTCTGTTGACTGCAAAAACAAAAGTCGCACCGGTGAAACAAGTCTCCATCCCTAAGTTACAGGTGTGTGGTGCTGTACTATTATCACGAATCATATGAGAAGCAGTAAGAGTGCTAGGCATTGAAAAACGTAACATACGAGCATGGACAGACAGCGGTTCCAGCGTGGATTAAGAGCCATCCAAGTAGATGGAAAGTTTTTGTAGCAAACCGTGTCTCAGAAATTAAGTCTAGTTGGGATTCTCATAATTGGTCGTATTTTTTTCGTGGTTCGTATTAGCTCTAAAGAAAATGTTATTGATGCTGTTTCTAGAGGATCGTCTCCATCGGAATTCGTAGGAAATAGCATGTGGTCCAACGGTCCTGAATTTTTGCTAAACAGAACTATCATAATTGATATGATCTATCAATTATGAGAAGTCCAAAGAAATAACTAAAGATTTGTATAAGGTTAAATTGCATTGTGCTATTGTAGAAGATAATATACGGACGCGGTTTTCATCGTTGAAAAGGATGAAAAGTTTAATAGCCTACTGTAAACGTTTTGTAAATAATTCGAGATCAGAACATAACAAGATAAGCAGAGGCTATTTGATCATTAGCATTTCATTTTAAAGAAGAGATCTTGTTGGTTGAACAGAAGGGTAACTTACCCAAAAGTAGTATACTCCATTTGATGAAACCCAGTGATGAATGCTGATGAAATTTTAAGAGTAGGTGGGAGGTTGGAGTTTTCTGGCTTAAGTCGCAACCAGAAACATCCCATCCTAATACCCAAGAACTGTCGTTCAACCAACCAAGAATACACTTCGTGGAGGTCCCCTGTTGATGATCTGTTGATGATAAAATACTAGATCTTGGGAGCAAAACAGTTAGTCGGGTCTTATTTCCCAAAGTGTGTGACATGCGCTAAAAATTCCGCCAATACTCCGACGCCATGGACGAATGGACCAATTACCAGTAGCGCGAGTGACTTCAATAAGTACCCTCAAATGTAGCGGCGTGAATTATGCGGGTCCTATCCGGATACGAACAGCAAAAGGACGAGGGCATAAATCTCACAAGGGGTATATATGCTTCTTTGTTTGTATGGCAAATAATGTATGGCAACCAAGGCCATACACCTTGAAGTAATCACGGATCTCAGTTCTCAAGGATTCTTGCAGACATTTAAGCGATTCGAGCCGTGGTCATTGCTCTGATTTATGGAGTGACAACACAACTAATTTCACTGAAGCAGCCAGCGAGCTGAAACGACTTTTCCTAACGGAAAATGTATCGATGCTACAGTAAGTAGCTGAGTCAGTGGCTAATAACGACTGCAACTGGCATTTCATCCCTGCCCGGTCGCCTAATTTTGGTGGTTTATGGTAGGCGGGGGTGAAATCAGTCAATTGCCACTGAAAACGTGTAATAGGACAATCAACTTTAACATTTGTAGAAATGTCAACCGTTCAAGCACAAGTGAAGACTTGTCTCAACTTGTCACAACTCAACACCCAGACCGCTGTCATATCGGAGGTGACTCCGAAGATATCATGGCCTTAGCTCCGAGTCATTTCCTAGTGGGAGAGCCTATTGTGACTCTGCCTGACCAAAATTACGAATCTCACACTGTTAGTTTCTTAAGAACGTGGCAGTTCACCCAAAGAATGATGCAAGACTTTTGAATAAAATGGTCTCAGGAGTACCTTACTAAGTTTTTGCACAGTTATAATTGGTCATCAGAGCAACCTCAGCCCAAGGTGGGCGATGTTGTTTTAGTGAAAGAAGACGGCTTACCACCCTGCCAACGGCTATATGGGAGAGTGATTGAAACTCATCCTGGACAAGACAATTTGGTCAGAGTAATAACTTTAAAAACGAAAAGTGGAACATTTAAACGTCCGATTTGCAAATTGTGTCTACTTCCGATTGCGACTAAATAATGTAAATAAGTGTATAACAAGATTAGATTATATAGATTTATAACAAATTGTTATGTTAATATTGATGCTCAACTTGTATTGTGTAAAGAGTATAAATTTACATGTGAATTTCCATATTACATATAAGTTAAAATGCATTTGTTTTGTTGTCATATTTGTCCTTGGTGGGCAATTATGTTAAGATTAATTCGGACGATGACCTACAGATGGCGTTGTAGAGTTTTAAATAGCGGTGTGAAGTAGTTTTCAAGCCCACATATAGGATCATTGAATAAATAATCAAGCAAATCAATTGAATAAATAACATTTGTATAGCTCTGAGTTCATGGATTTTACGGAATTACCATAGTGTTTACAGTTTTCAAACATTATTTTTTCTATTTTTTACATTGCACGCATGGAGGAGTTACACTCCTTATTACAATTTGGCATAGATAAAATTTTATGGAGAATAAGTGCAGAGAACTAAAATGTATAATTAACTTGTGTAACAAGTTTTTAATAAAGGTTTTTTTAGTATTAAGATAAACAATCAACAAAATCTAAGAGCTTATGCTATTTTATGAGTAAATTTCCAATTTACTCATAAACTAGCACTTCATGAAATTATATTAAACAACAAAGGACCTGAAATTAAAATATATGACTACTGTCGCTCGTTAAATTTTTATGCGAGTTTTCTCACGCCAAATTATTCGAAAAATAAGTGTAAAATTTTCATAATATTCTCTCGTAGCTCATAATGTAATATCGCAGAAGTTTGTTACAGATTTGTCGATTTGTTTTCGTATTTCCTATAAAGTAGCTTATATTTTTCTTTATTAAACATTCGGACATTTCCTTATCGAATTTGATTTAACCAAGCTGTTGTGCGTCTTAACGAGTACTATATTTAAGTTATGTGTTTTTTGTTTTTCTTCACTTATCTTGAAAGAAAATGACGGATAACTTGTATCTATAAAATAATTAGTGTGTTTTAATAGTTTTAATAGTTTTAGTAACAAAAAATTTTAACTGTTTTTAGTTTATAGCAATAATTTTTAATATTCTTGTTACATCATCAAGTAGTTCGGAAGCCTATGATATTTTATGCCTATTAGAAATTTCCTTATAGCCTACAAACTTCATTGTAGGTTTTAAAGTTTTACAGTTGATTCGGTGTTTTTAACGTGATGTGTAACCTATCGTGGTTGTAGTATAATCAACAATTTTGATGCCACTGATAAAATATGCAAAATTTAAAATATTTACAATCAAAGGTGTATCCAAAACAGGGGTAAAGAGGCAGACAAGTCCATGGAACTACCGAAGATGGTGAAATCAAACAACAGGTTTCTAACTTTTTTATATAAAGAATAAGGGTTATACGTGGTAGAGCCACGCTGCTGCTATATTATGGTCATAGCACAAAAGGGTCGGCTTGACCGGGGATGGACCATGCTCTCACAGAATACCAGTGTAAAATAGCAGCTTGAAGCTGCTGTGTTTCGTATGGTGAGTGTAGAGAGCCGGAGACCCGTTTTACTGGAATCGAGGCAATCCATCGTCATCCTCAGGGGTGACAACGCATCGAATCGCAATGAATGAAAGTAGACCATGTACATATTTTGTAAGCAATGATAAATAATAGTTCAAGTTTTTTTACAAAAGTTTCTACCTACATCCTCTAAATTTTACAACTAACAAGTTATGTAAAATCGTAACAGTTATGTCTGAAAACCATTTAAAGAAGTCACAAAGTTCTCAGCCACTGTTTTATGAAACCCAGTAGGACTTTTCTTTCAAAGTGAATTGCACATTATGAAAGGTTGTACAAATTGAACACATCGACACGGTATAGGGATATTTTTAACTATACTTAAACATCTTTTTGATTCAATCTTGGTTGATTGTGATAATTTGACCTTTTATATAAACAATACACCGTCAACATATAACTGGAGAAGAGATGCTAAGTCCAAAGGGAATGCTGCAAGCTGATGTTTTTAACATTACGGTACTGCGGCAATAAGCAACTGGTAAAATGTCATTTCGAGATTGTGGTCACACCATTGTACCACGGAGAAGGTGGTGAAGAAACATCCAGGACCAAGTCGCATTACTAGACCCATACAAGATTGTTCTTTGCAAATTGCTGCGAGAAGGTAACCAAATGTTACGGCGATGCCATTGGTCCATAGACGACAGTCTGAACATCAGGTGCTTATGAGTAACCAAAGTATGAGGAGGAGACTACACGAAGCCAACCTTCATGCTGTAGAACATTTAAAGTTCCTGCTTGCCGTAGACCACTCCAAGTTTCTGCTAGAGAACGTGTGAACTGGAAACTTCATCAATGTTGGTGGTGTTTTTCACTGATGAATCCCAATTTAGTTATGATCCTGATTCTGATTCTGAATTATTATTGAGGAGAGTACGTGTTTTGAAAGTTCGTCTTTCGTTGGTCGTATAAACTGACTTCAAAACTGTCAAGAAATTCATACATACTGCATACATTTATAGAGTGGGCAGGAGTTAATTTTCAGTGGAACAAAGGAACTCGTTTAAATACAGGGCACTATGACGGCTAAACATTTCCCTAATGAGATGCTGAATCTTTCGTCTTACCACATCTAACACAAGTGGGTCAATAGTTCCTGTTTATCCACGGCAATGCCCATTAACGTACGGCCTGAGTAGTAAGGTTTTTAATTTACTTTATTTTTCCGTTTAAATGTTATACATTCATGATGTACAGTTTTCACACTTGCGTTTTTTTTCTCTGCATAAAAATCTGAAATCTCATTTAAAGTCAATATTTATATCAAACTAGGGTATAATCTACTTAAATAAAGTTTTCATGAATACATGTCTTAAAAATATTTAGACATGTATATATTCATGAAAATATACATGTTATACATACTCTTTGGAATTCATAGGTTAAAAAAATATCCCTATACCGTGTTGATCTGTTTACATACAAAAGAACGTGAATGAGAGGTCATATAATCCTAGTGTCAAATTTAGGGAATATGTACAACATATACAAAAATATTTAAAAGAGTGTTCCTCAGCCAAGTCTTTGCATTTGGGCAACAAAATTTAGACGGCTTCTAATATAATTAAAATTACATGAAGTAATAGTGAAACTGGTAAAGCAATTCTCGCAATTCAAAATATTGTTGTAGTGAGGGATGTGCTCCTCAAACTAGATAAGCCACAATATTTTATTTTTATTCGGATTTTAGCCAATTAATATCCGCATCTTAAGCATCTATTATATATATTATATAAGCTATCTCTACATAAATATTGCTTTAAGAATTTGTTAACAAGTTTCATTTGAAAATCTCTTTCTTTTATCACTTAAACCAAACGATAAAGTTTAAAAAGTAACGATTACGTGCTATCCTTAGTAGCTGAAATGACATTTTATACGGAATCACCGTCTAAAGCTTACGCTTGAGCTTAACTTGCAAGGTATCAGGATTACGAAATACTTTTAGTTAACTCGAAAAATAAAAACATGGAAGCTAGGTGAAAGCAACCTTATCTTAAAACATGTTTTTGTTCATAAAATTAATGGAGCGACTAGAGAATACCAATATCTTCTTAACAACATTCCAATGAGTCTGATCATAACAATTCAGATACTAACTCACCAGACTGACTCCATATATGATACCAAGTCTGCTTACTACAGTCAGGTGCATAAGTGACGCCACAGCCTCTCTGAATGGAATATTCTTGTCTTGAGCCTTAGTTCCCATCTTCAAAGTAGTATGAGGGTCAACTGGAATAACCGTTTAATATTTTGATTGGTGAATAAAAACACACTTCTCCTCTTTTATTTGTAATTCTACAAAATTCTTTCGTTCACACTGTTTAATTTTAAAATTATCTTATTAAAAAATTACTTTTTTAGTGAGTCTTTTGAACTATTCGTAAGAAGCCCATCATCAACATACAGTAGCAAGTAAACTTTATTATTGCTTATATATCCAATGTAAACACATCTATCTGCACGATTGTTAATAAAGCCGTATTTCGTTAGTTGACTGTCAATTTTTTATTCCGGCACATTGGTAATTATTTCAAACCATAGTGTGAACGATAAAGTTTAGCAAACAGATTCGGTTCAACTTCCAAACCTTCTGGTGGCTTCATGTATACATCTTCCTTAATAAAAATGTATCTGCAATGCATCAAAATCGTGCATCCATATAAAATGCAGTTTTGACAGCAAACTGAAAAAATTCTACCACATGCTGAACAGCTTCTGAAAGTAAAACTCTGATCGAATCATATCTCATCGATGGTTTTATTCTGAAGACCCAATCGTATTCCTCTTAGTTTTTCAATTAAGCTCCAAGTTTTAAATTCTTTATGTGCTTTCAACTAATCTTCAATTGACTGTTTCCACATCCTTGCAGATATTATTTGAAGATATTGCTACAGAGTAGGTTTCTGGAACAACCTCTATTTATGAAACTTTATTAGAACATATATATGTGTATGTATTATTTTGCATTTTAGCCATTCTTAATTTTGACCTTGTTATATTTCGTGTTATTTCTGTTTGAAAAAGGATTGGTAAAGGTTCTGAGACCGACTCGACGATAATGGCACCGTTGCATAATTTCTCTTAACTGAACTTTCAACGAAAATCACATGTCTGCTTACGAATACGTTTCTTATCTAAGGATCTAAAAGCCTATATCCTTTTGGATATCTTCATTTCTTAGTTTATAACGCAAAGAAACCCCGAGCATAGCTCTCTCCATAGCCCTCTGAACGACCTTGAGCGTCCTCTTACGACCAGTAGTGAAGGACCACTTCTCAGTTCTATAGGTCATCACCGGCAACACGCACTAGTTGTACAGTCTCGTTTTCAGGTTTTGCGGTAGCTGACGAGAAGATGTGTAAATTTCCCGAACGCTGCCCAACCAAGATGAATCCGTTGAATGAGCTCTCGGCCAAATTTCGAAGGCCGAGAAACATACTCGTCAATAATTTCGATCTTAGTGCTCCCAACAACTACCGGCATATATATGACATGGACGTTACACATGGTATTTGTTTTGTCCATTTTCATCTTACCTGTCCATTTGGAGGCAATATTCTCGTCTCGGATCCGTAAGTCTTCACTGGCGACACGCACTCGTTGTACAATCTAGTTTTCAGAGTTTGAGGTATACCTGACGAGAAGAGGTGTCGTAATTTCCCGAACGCTGCCCAGCCGAGTTGAATCTGCCAATTGAACTTTCGGTTGAAGTTGGACTTACCTAGTCGGACTATTTGTCCCAGGTAAACGTACTCATTGACAACTTCGAGCATAGTGCTCCCAACAACTACTGGCATGGGTGTGACATGGACGTTAAACATGACCTTTGTTTTGTCCATGTTCATCTTAAGACCTATCCGTTTGGAGATACCATTGAGGTCATTGGGCATAGTGCTAAAGTCCTCCAGCGATTCTGCCATAACTACTATATCGTTGGCAAATCGAAGATGTGTTATGTACTAGCCATTGATGTTAATGCCGTATCCTTTCCAGTAGCTTGAAAACGCCTTCTGATGCAGCAGTGAATTCGATGTAATGTGAACACGCGACCAACAACCTTCAAAAACTCCAACTTTAAGCTTCATCATAGTGATAAAGTACCCTACGCATTTGCTCCCGAGTAGACATCGTCTGCAGTCTTAACATCTTGCAAGCGATCTAGCTTAACAAGGTTCAGCACAGCAGTGAAATAATAATGCTTCCTGTTCCTTCAAGTTAATCTCTGCGCTACAGTGTTCGACATGGCTCTGAAACTCACTGCTCGCCTCTGTTTCACAGCCCTCTCACAGATTACTTGCCTTCTTCTCGAATCACTGCAGACTGTAAGGCAATCTACTGGCACTTGCACGTTCGTCACATCAAGACTGCACTATCGACCTCCGATCTGAGCAGAGCGATCTGATCTGGTGGCGCTGCTAATCGCTCCAAACTAACACACGGAACATTGACCGCTCCCTGGGTAGAATACCTTGCCCGGCGGGAGGTCTCCCCTTTTCCTTTCACCGCCAAACTTTAGCTGTATTGTGAGGTATGGAATTGGGTGAGGGGTCTGTCAGTGCGTTGGCTGCTTTAAGACGGTCTATCGATACCGTTGCCGCTTTCACTATTACTCATATTATAAAAGTTTTGTCCTCGTATTCAGGCACTTCAGACGCCAAAATAAGGAGGTTGCAATGCACTTCTTAAGGCATCGTCGCGTAAAAATACGTGTGTCGATGGTTTTAAATCTTTATGTATAAAGATGTTTTTACTTTGACGTGTGGCAAGTGTCGGTTATAATTTCTGGGCACATTTTCGAAGGCGAGTGGTAAAATCTGATACACCGGTGCTATCAGGAACAACTGGTTGGAAAATTTTCCCTGGAAGGCGTAAGGGCTCTCCATATACCAACTCTGCTGACGAAGCTTAAAGCTCTTAATTATAAGAGGACCTGATACCCAATAGTACTAAAGGCAATGTGTTTACCCGGTTGACATCTGCGTGACACATTATTGCTGCCTTTAGTTGCCGATGAAAGCGTTCCACCATACCGTTACACGCTGAGTGATACGCAGTAGTTTCCTATCTTGAATCCTATAGTTTTCCCTAGATAATGAAAAAGGGTGGATGAAACCGCCGGCTGCGATCAGTTACTATGTCTGTTGGATATCCAAATCTGTATGTCCACGATATGAGGGCTTTCCCAACGGTCTCAGCTGTTATATCGACCATTAGTGAGACTTCAGGCTAGCGTGTGAAATGGTTCACAATAGTGAGGCAGTACCGATTTCTCTGTGACGGAGACAGAGAGCCTATTATATCCACATGTATAAAAGAAAAACGTATCTTGGGTAATACGAACGTGCTGAAAGGAGATGACACGTGGCGATGCACCTTTGAACGTTGACTCGCTGGACAGTTCTGTGACTACTCTCGACAGTCTTTGCGCATCCCAAGCCAAACAAATCGCTCCGCTACAAGTTCGGTTGAAACTCTGACGCATGGGTGGTTAAGACTCACGAAGAGTTGTTTACGAAAAGGCTTTGTCAGAAATGGTCTAGGTCATGGTGTGCTTACGTCACAATATAGTTCCGAGCTACTTTTCTATGCGCAGTGAAAGTGATGATTCACTGCTCAAGATTTAAGCTAGCTCCGTATTATGGGCTTGGGATTCGCCAAGTAATTCTAAATTGATTGGACTTTGCAGTTCCTCGATTCGAGACAAGGTGTCAGCTACGACATTATCTTGAAATATTCAATAATGCAAAAACCCACTTTTGCAGAAATCCATTTTTGCGAAATTTATTACCTTTAATACAGTTTTTCAGATGTGGCATAAATGGGGAATTTTCACATTTCATTTACAATGATGCTCCCTAAATTTGTAACAACTGTCAGCTCTATGCGAGTTATTGTATGTATTTATTGTATGTATTGTAACCTTGAGTATCTTTTTAGACTGGACTATTAACAACTTACATTGAACCTTTGAAGACTACAATGAATTCAATTTAAACCTATTAGATTACTAGTTGCATTGGATCATTGTTGATGTGCCAGTGCTACTGTGAGATTTGGGTTCAAATGAATTATACAAGGACACAGCATAACAACCATTGAGACCGTGACAGTTCTGCCTCGCTTTCCACTTCTGAACGTACTGGCGAACATATATCTGATGCTGTAAAAAATCGCTACTGGGTTTCATGCTGTTTCTTCCCAGGACATAGTTTTTCCTAACTAATGGTAAAAGTAAAAAACGACTTTCAATAAAAATTACATGTAATAAATAAGAATTAAATGTAAATAAATTATTTTATTCAACTCTAATCTCCACTACTCTAATATACTACAGTCTACTCCATCCTATTCAATTTTTCAAGCGGATCCGCGTCTTCTACCAGAGCGGTGGTGGTGAACCAGATGAGGCGCTCTTTTTAATTAAACGACGGAAACTAAAGAACGCTTTGCGGACACGTCCCCAAAGCATTATTTGGTTCGTGCACTCAATTCGTCGAGGGGTACGATGAAAGTGAACGCGTCATTAGAGAATTCCTGTCAGTCTTCGAAGCCTGGGAACAACAACTGGTGAGAAGTTTCACTTGCACAAATAATTACCGCGTGTTTTGGCGATTATTTGTGTAAGATCGGTCGCGAAGCGACAGTAAACTGCTTCCACTAGGGTGGGCGGGACCAGGTCTGTCACATATTATTGACAAATGTTCTGCATGAAATAGGAAGGGGATCGGGCGATACTAGTAAGCCAAAGTGGACGGAACCTTTTCCTGCTAGTGCTTTAATAAATTTTGTTCAGTGTTTTGTATGTATGTGGGGACTAAATATAACAATCTGATACTAACGGTTTCCATATTGTTTTTCATATTTAATGCAAATAAATGAATTGATTTTATTTTAATTTATTTGCAGGTGATGCCGAGCGAAGATTTGGCGTGGAGGGTCGTAGTCACTTTCTATGAATCCTTTATGGTTCAGAGGAAGACCACTGAATGAGATGGCAGATCTCACTCTAAGACAACATCTCCAAAGCGTTGGTCAAGGTTTTCTCCTAGATGCTCTACCAATAACTTTTTATCTAGGGTTACGGGCGATTGGGAAATCCTAGTGGAAGGTTTTCCACTGATAGAACCTCTTGAATTGGTATTCTGGTGCTTCGCTATTTAAATAATAAAAGTAGTGACATAGAACCCCATGATTTGCCACCATGATGACTTTAAATTTTATTACACAATATAGAGAAGGAAGGTAGTTCCGACATAACCACCACAACCAATCTTCACGACGGTAAGTTTTAAAATATAGTTTAATAATAATATCCTCCAGACCGGTTTCGATCACAGAAAAAGGTCTCAAAGGAGTTTATTCGTCTGCTCGGAACAGGATTATAATGCACTAGTGTGTGCTGTGACGGAGCGTAGTTGTCGATTTTCAAATAAAACCTTGGTATTGTTTTACTCTTATATATAATTGACAGAGTTTCTGCTTAAGGCAATTATGTAACTTACTAATTCTAGTCGGAGTCCTACTTTTGTTTTCATACCCGCAT
>DWHP01000677.1:0-18513 GCA_018247895.1 Parnassius honrathi
AAAGATATGTTATGTTGCAAGAGTAAATGGCAAAAACGAATAAGATAGACCTAGGGAAAGGGGCGTCGAGCGTTACAACATCATTCCACTTACTATAATAGCTTATTAACTTTATTTTTGTTATCATTTTGTTGATCTCTCTTGCTCTTCTCTCTCGCTCTCATGCTCGGGACTACGTACGGTGCAACCGTACACTTTAGTTTTGATAGCGATTTAATTAAATGCGTCAACTTTAAATGCGTCATTATATCGTCAATAACATTATTCACTTTAAATTAAATATTTTTATGTATTTAATGATATCTGTTTGTAAAATATTTTTTGAATATTGATGATAATATAATGGCGTTTGTGAAATACTATAAAAAGACATGGCTCAAGTTATAAAATTGTGAGGCTACAGAACTACAAATTAGAAATGACATGGCTAAAGAAATAAAATTATGTGGCTGTTTAGAATTCATTCATAGTTCCTCACAGAACTACAAATTCGTTAGAATCTTGGCATAAAACTGTTTCAAATAAAGTTAAAGACAAACATACAAATTCCGTAAATAAGTTGGATTGCCGTTGGAACAAAGAAATTTTGAAAACGTTTGTATCAAGGATATACAATTATGTCTACTCAATAATGAAATTAGTGTTGGTCATTTCCTGGACATATTGCAGAATTTATAAATTACTTATTATTATTTAAAACGAGTAAGTTTAGTTTGGTGTAAATGCAATACGTAATATAATTTTTGTTTAAGTTTGTGGTTATTAAAAATTAATAATATAATAAAGTATGAATACATTTTTTGTGACGAACATGTTTTTGGGAGTATCCACCCTAGGGAGGATTTTTTAGGGTGCATAAATGTAATAACCCACATCATATTTTATGTAAAGGTTGTTCCGTACACTGACACACGACACTGATACTGATACTTCCGTATCTTGAACGCACAATAGTAATACGAAAGAAGGTAACAATTAAAAAAAGAACAAAAAACAAAAGTGCCCATTTTTGAGAAATGCTGATTTTATTATACAAAAAAGTCCTATTTTGAAATGCTTTTATTTTGTATAGAACTGGGTATGTATGAGTGAACTTTTATTTAATACTAAAGCGCTGTTAAAATGTCAGTGTTGTAAATGTAGTCATGAGTACCGTTCGCGCCCGAACGCGCAAGGACCTGATGAACGTGAACGGATTGCATTCATCTAGAGAGTGCAACTGAACGAGTGAAAGGTTTTGCTTGCGCCGGCGCACGCAGTTGAGTCGAGTTGGCTGGAAGATTCGGACCGCAACGCCGTGTTGGGACAAACTGTGCCCATAAACTCGAGTTAAACCGAAATTGTTAGATGCTAGACGGCCGCCATTTGCTTTAGTTTAGTTTCGTTAATAAATGTTATAACGAGGCCCCATTTTATAGTTAGCGAGCGGTTTAACCTAGATTGTTACCGATTTGTGTCGAGGAATTGTATACGCGGCGGTTTGAAGTCGCAAGAAAAGTATAGGATTATAGTCTTGAATGCTTGATAGTGTTAATGGTAGTAACTTACGTGGCATTCTATATCGTAGGAAGTGCATCGCTTATCCTATCGGACTCTAACCTTGAAGATATATCAGCTTAGACTGTAGTTTTGTGCTAAATGAAGTAATACGGGAGTTCAGCGCCAGCAGAAAAGGGAGCCGCTTTTTCTGGAGCGGTGCAGCGACGGCGGGCCGTCCGAATATCTTGGTGAAGTCAGGTAACACCCTTTCACACTGTTCTCTCAGCATACATACCCACACTATCTTACACCACGCTAACGATGCCTGGTGGTACACCCTACTCCTGAACTGGGTAAGTTCTTCTGTTGAATTCTAAGCCTATTTATAAGTATTTCCATAAGCCATTTGGGCTCGTCCCTTAGTTGCTCGTCGAGCTGGTTTGCTATGGGCCCCAATTCGGTCGACCCAAGTCTGGGCAACTCTGTGCCGTAACAAATAGTAATCCTCTTTGTGACACACACCTAATACAAATTAGATAGGTTATTCATACAATCTTAACTTGTCTCAGAAATATTTTTACTATGGGAAAGCTACTACGCATTCGGTTCAACACAACTGATTGCTATTACATCTAAAAGGTGATCCTATATCACATAAATCTGATAACATTGATCTTCTTGAAATATCGGAATTTATATGTATTGTGTGTAGTCCTGAATCTGTTATTACTTACATAGATACATTATAAGGATCTATTTTAGTTACGCATATGAATATACGGCGTATATCATGTAAATTTGACGCATTTAAAGTTTTATTAGAGAGAATCTCTTTCCAACGTGATGCCCTTGTTTTAACCGAATGTTGGTTGAGTAAACTGCTAAGCCTTCCAGAAATACCTGGATATACATCTTATGCCTCGGGCTACCAGAACGATGGAGTTGTAATTTACGTAAAGTTCGAAATCAAGTAGAGAATTTCACTGGAGACCAAATTAAATGTAATAGTCTTATTTTAAGTTGCTTAAGTCTTATTTCAAGATTATAGTCGTGTACAGATCACCATCATATAACAATATTGACAACTTTTTCGATAGTCACGAAAATTGCTTGACTTCATTGGTTTTAGTTAAATCAGTTATACTAATCAGAAATATTAATATAAATATAGCTTCAGATAATTTTGATCCAAATCGTAACAGCTACATTGCCTTAATGGCATCTCATGGTCTACTTCCAACGCATGTTATTCCGTCGCGTCTAAGTAGTTTTCTTGATCACTTGATAAATTGATATCTTTAACTACAGTAAGAACACTTTTAGGCGCTTAGCTATTGAAAGCCTTAAACCTAAAACCCGTATAAAATAACAACTTATAGTAAAATAAAAAAAATAATATACTGCTAATCTTGTATATAAAAAATAATATGTGTGTACTTGCTTACTTACTTCCGTCGGCGCTACAACCCTTTGTGAGTCTTGGCCTCCTCTACAATCTTCCTCCAGTTGTTACGCTGCTCGGCTACCTTCTTCCAGCTAGTAAGATTTCCCATCTTACTGAGATCTTCTTCCACACAGTAACTCTAACGCTTTTTAGGCCTGCCTCTCGGTCTCTTTTGTTGCGGCGTCCACTTTGTCACTATTTTTACGGCTCTTGTGTCCGGCATTCTTTCAAGGTGACCAGGCCATCTCAATCGCTGCGACTTACAGAACCTGACGATGTTCTCGTGTCCTATAAGTGCGTCCAGGTCATGGTTCGTGCGTTGACGATAGGTACCGTCACGCTCTTTTATGGGGCCATAGATTTTTCTCAGCACTTTCCGTTCGAACACGGCAAGCTTCAGTTCGTCTCTCTGGGTTGAAGTCCAGGTTTCACAGGCGTAAGTTACAACAGGCCTGATGATGGTATAATATATGGTGAGTTTCGACTTCACACTAAGCAGTTTAGAACCCAGGAATTGGGCACACGCATAATAGCATTCGTGCCCAGCAACTATCCGTGCCTTAATCTCTTATTAATAATATAATAACAATTAAATATTGTGAAACTAGTACAAGTGCTAATCCAAATCACAAAAATGAAACTACAGTTTCACCAAGTGTCAATAACCGCTAGTAAGTAAGTATATAAGTAGTTGTATGTACGTAGTAAGTATATAAACTATATCTACCTAATGTGTATTTTCTATGGAAGTTTATGACAATATATTTGTAAAATTATGAGTAAATATTTACATTCGGGTACTGGAAACAAAAATTCATATAATTATTCGGTAGACCTCTGAAAAATGTAATCTATCATCATCTATCATCTATCATCAATCATATTCTGACGAAGAACCTCACAGACGGCCAAGTCATTGAGAGCGAGTGCACACCGTTGGCGTTCCATCGTATTTTGCTCACGTGGTCTTCCACGATGCACAACCAGTCTAACTGCCTTTAATCTGAGAATTATTCAAATATTTTACACATACAGCCTGGAGGTCCGATATGCGCTGAGTTCTACACGCCTTCAAAGTACAATATAACCTTGACTACCTCGTTGGTGTCATAATCGCAGATGCTGATCGTGATGGTTCGAATCCCGGGTCGAGCCAAAAATAAGTTAATTTTCTGTCAGGAAATTCTCAGTAGCAGCCCGGAGACAGAAAGATGGCTGTATTTAACCTCCGCGCCACAGAAAGCACGTAAAGCTGTTAGTCCTGCGCCCGATCTCTCTCCGGTCGTGTCCTTTTCGTACTTGTTTTGTGGGGAATCGAATTGATGATCTACAATGTAACCAGTAAACCCTTAGCTACAGAGTCGTAATTGTTAATTTTTGTTTATAATTATATCAAGAGAAACTTTTATAAAATTATTAAGTGCGAAATTCTACCGAGCATACATTCAGCGAGGACGCGTTGTGAAATATCGGGCAACGGTGATATATATATCGGCGCGGAAGACTGTCCGAACATAAGTCAACTTACGCTCACCAGAGAACCTAACCGCCTTACAGAATCATGAAATCTTTCGTAAGTTTTCAACACTAAAGGTATATTTTGTTATATATATATATAACAAAATATAGATATATATACATGTATATCTTCAGTTCTTTATGTATTTTCATAATATGTTAAAATATGTTAAACTATTACTTTAAATCACTATGTATTAACTTGAAGTTCTATTCAAACAGTGGATTCGAAAGATCCGACGTTGGTTTTTAAAATAATTTTTATTGCTCATAATATTTTCCTATCGATACTCATGTAGTTACTATATTTAATAACAGGTCGCAGTACTGTGCCTAGTGGCATGCGTGGCAGCTGAAGAAAACGCACGCGAGAAGCGCGGCTACCTCGGAGGACTGCACTCCGGCAGTTTTGGGGGTGGCTTGTCGCTCGGCGGCGGCTACTCCGGCCACAGCGGCTCTTCTGGCTTAGGCGGCTACTCTGGCTCAAGCGGCTACTCCGTGCCCTCAGCTCAAATTGTGTCAGTCAGCAAAGTTGTGAACGTCCCTAAAGTTGTGAGCGTTCCACAAGTGGTCAACGTAAACAAGGTCGTCTCCGTGCCCCAAGTTGTAACTGTGAACAGAGTAGTTTCCTCCGGCAGCGGATATAGCGGCGGATTCGGAAGCGGACTCGGTGGCGGACACAGCGGTGGATACAGCGGCGGATACAGCGGCGGATTCGGAAGCGGACACGGTGGTTACTCTGGTGGCCACTCCAGTGGCTGGTAATTAAGCGATGTTATGGCAAAATAGTAAATTTCTTAATTTATTTTTTGCAAAATATTATATTTAATTTAACTGAAAAATAAATATGTATATTTTACTTACACTTGCATTTTAATTCATTCGCTAGAATTGATCCTACTCGTTTCCCATCTCGACCTTATTTCCGCTTAAAATACAAATATAAAAATTAATTTGTTTCATTTAACCAAATCTAAAATAACGTAACTCATAATTTACACACGAGGTACTGAATGGAATAATACATAATTAACATTAATACATAATAATATTTCCATAAACTATTACATGTAAGCTTAAAATCATTGTAATGGGTGCGGTTAAATTCAACTTGAAACTTGAATTTACAAATAGTAACTTTAAGTTAAATTTATAAATAGTAGCCAATAGCGTTAACTACCTAAGCTTAATATGGTTTAGCTTAACTTAAACGACAAGCAACTTTTAGATTTAAGTAGCAAATGTAAAAATAAGTAATTCATTTATTTAATACAACCTATAAAATTTCACTGCTTAACATAGTCATCCCTCGTTGAATGCCATTTAATGGGATTTTGCCACAGCTGCCACGCTGGATTAGCAACCGTATTTTAAGACGCTATCATCTAGTAAATAAGGAACAAAGATATAATAATATGTTTTATTTCTACTAACAATATGGTTACCTAAGGTAATCTGCAGTGTAGGAACCCATAAGAATGTAGATAACACATTTTATCGACTTATCCTTTGAAAGTTCAATAGAGTTATTTATATAATTTTTTAAGACATATAAACATTTGTTTGTATAAATTTTATAATACATTACAACCTAGAAAAGTCGAACTCCGCATAGAATAGACACGGGAGGGGGGGGGATTCGCCGTAGGTGCCACGCCAAGCGGGCGCGTTCAATTGATGTTTTTATTGTTTTGAGTTGTTATCAGGGAGGTGTTGCCACCCATCTTCTTTTTCTATTCTAAGTCAGCATTGACTACGACCTCGCCTTATTATCCTGTTTCAGCTTTAATCTGTCGTGTCTTATGACACCCATAGGACGATAGGGGGTAGTATATATTCCCACGCAGCCACTATACAGTTACAATTTCATACATAACAATAAAAATATGTTAACATTAATTAATTTTTAAAATTGATGTGAGTCAAGAAAATTATGGATGCAGTACGAAATCACGCGTTAGTACGGTATGTGATTTTTGTGTATTTGAAGACGATTTACCACATAAAATGTCCACGTCACATCAACAATTTTACGTAATATCGATCTTTTAAAAAGTTAAGAAAGTGTTTCAAATGTTTGTGCTGAGACATGTGTCTCGTCGGTGATGCTATCCTGGATGTAGCTGTGTTATTGTGAGAAGCGAATAGGTAGTTGACATCAAAGGAAACTACTACTAGTACGTTGTACTAAGTGATGTTTAGTTATATGAGACGTTCTTTACGTATTGCGGTTTGTATTTCATTACGGAAGCCTAAGCAAATGACGGAATTTTAGATACAACTTATAAAATTTAATAAAGTTATTGACTATATAGATTTATGTACGCGTAAACGAATTAATAAAGTATTTAACTAACTACTCCGTCTGATAGCGGCGAAAGGAAGTCCACCCCACACCCTCACCACGTGAGTGTCGTAAACGTTGGCAAAGTAAAATCGGAACAGGAAATGGGCACCTATCTTCCTGATAACGAATCAAAATAACGAAAAAACTGCAGTTGCCAACCCGTCCGCCAATCGTGGTAACTTTGTTAAAGATGCTAATCTAAGGGAGAGAGGTTTATATTTAAATTTATAGGCTGTAATGATAATGATTATGATGATTATGATGATAATAAAAAAATTAAAAAATGGTTATTCATCGTATTGAAATTGGTAATGGATTTCTGTACAGTTTGAAGAGAATCTCCTGCCCTCCTTCAAATGCGTGAAGTATTTCGGTCACCACCAATTCCGGCACCACCACTTACAACACCATCGAACTGGGAAAGACTCTATCGATAATATAACACGCGTTTCGCCTCTACACGAGGCATCCTGGAGTGATATAGACTTTATGGTGGCTGATGTTTTAATAATTTTAATAATTAGTCATTCATCGGACATCAGTGATTTATAAATTTTCGTAACAATAAAAGTTATCACCTACGTTAGTACCTAATAAATATTTTTGTACGATTAACGTGCAAGTGCTCGACTTCTGGGTAGTCCCCACTGTCGGCGATGCCTTGTAGGACATTGCTCTGGCTGCCGCGAACTCTCTTCAATAATGAGCCTGCAACAATGCCCTGATGACATTGTTGCAGAGCGTTAAACGTTACACGACTACCATTTTAGTAGAAAATAAATATTTGTCGTTCATTAATAAAATCTTGACTGCTCACTTCACTGTGATCATTGATATTGTATTAAATTCACCTATTTGTCGCTTCAGTATCTATTCCATACATAAAATGTAATGCAACACTTTCACAGTATATTAAATGAATTTAATATATAAGATAACCTCAGTAGAACCAGAGTAACAAATATAGCCCAAAGGATCAGAAAACTGAAGCCGAAGGCCAGCTATAATCGACAACCCATAACGAAAGGCTTTGCCTCATAATCATAATCAATTAAGGTTGATCCGTATTTAGAAAATATCATTATTCAGTAGTGGATCTGCGTGGTCATAAGCAAATGTCTCCACTTTATTTTCTTCTGAACCGCGCTACCTAGATTACGCGTTGATGTCTTTTGTTTCACGTTGAAACGTAGACTTTTTTTTTAAATACGCTAACCACATATATCCTCAACTCAATAAATAGGTCTCAGATTTATGCTTCATTTTTTGCTAAATAATAATGATAATAAATCTTTATTTACGATAAAAAATGAGATCCGTATCGAACAAGAACTTAAAAAAATCACAAAATATTAAAAAACGTACAGGAAGGTGGACGATGGAGGTATATAGGACCTTAACGATTTGTCTTATTAAGAAGAGTCACATTTTTGTGCCACACAATACTATAGCGCTGTTTTTTGTTCTGCTCAGTAGAGACGCGACTTTTTTACGCACTATCGCGTCGAACCCGCCAGTGCGGGCCTCGCAGGAGCGAGGCAGCCGAAACAGAACAAAATGCGTTATTATAACAAATCTTTAATGCTTTATACACCCTTTGTGTGCAGTTGATCCATGGGGACCACGAAGACGAAAGAATGACAGTATGCCTTAAAAAGAGTTATTTTAACCTCACTATTGCATCGTGCAAACCTACGGGGTAATATATTACTTCAGGTTGCCCTAATCTCCCTCTCTATGTCCATTTCACCAGGCAAATTCTCAGTCACGTAATATCTTAATTATTTGAAATGTAACACCCTCAATAATAATAATAATAATAATGCCCTCCAGACAGAATTTCGGCCACGGCAGTTTGCCTCAACGGAGGCTAGCCATCGGCGCAGGACAGGACTATAGTGCCCAAGTGAGAGTGCACTCTCTATTTCCCCACTCTCAGAATCCGATGGGACGGTAAACCGACACGACCAGAGAGAGATCAGGTGCAGGACCAACGGCTTTACGAGCTTTCCGAGGCACGGGGGTGAGACACCGCCAACTCCCAGACCCCGGACAGCTACTGAGAATTTCTTGAGAGAAAAACTCAATAATTGATTTTTTGGCCCGACCTGGGATTCGAGTCCAGGACCTCATGATCAGCAGTTGTACTACTACAACCACTAGACCAACGAGGCATTTAACACCCTCAATAAAGCAGTATTAAAGAGTCTGATAAGCGGTACGTGCGTGGAACTCACATTATTAGCTAATAAGTAGAACAAACTGACATTATTTATATTATAAACAAGACTGTGTTCACTTTCATAAGCCTTGCAGATTTCCAGTAGCTTTATGAGCGCGCTAACCAAGGAACTCAACATAACCACGTCGTCAGCGTACCTTAGAAAGAAATGGGGAGACAAATGATAAATTGATATTCGACAAGTTTTTTCCAAAGAAACAGGTGTCTCAACAGGTCTGAAAAACATCCTTAAACCGAGGTTTTACGATCTATATAACATCTGAGCATGTGTTTCAGAACTAATTATGCCTGTTCTGACATTTCTGCACTAAAACCAAATTGTGTATCATGAGTATTTTATACATGGTAGAGCCACGTTGCAGCTATATTATAGTTGTACTAGAAATGGGTCGACCGAGGAAGGACCACGTTCTCACAGAATACCAGCGTAAAATAGCAGCTGCTGTGTTTCGTATGGTGAGTGTAGAGATCCGTAGATCCTTTTTACTTGATACGAGGTATTATATCTTAGTCCACAGGGGTGACAACGCATCTGCGTTTTGATTCTTAATGGAGGATAAATGTGGATGCCTATGGGCCACAGCTTCCACTTACCATCTGGTTGACTGTGGGCTCGTTTATTACCCTTATTCTATAAAATAAATGAAGCTGAAGACATTTTTCTAACCCACTGAATATGCTACTAACCCTGTCGAGGAACTTTTACGTCACTGGTGCTAATGAGTTAGGCCTGTAATTGTTGTTGTCTGAAATATCTCCAGTCGTATTCTTCACTATTGGTACAACTATTATTTTAAACAAATCCCTAAGTAGATACGCATGACTCATGTACAGTGAAAAAAACACGGAGACGACGCCAGGAAGATGACAACCAGCATGATGGAGATGTTCTATGCTGGTACCGTTACGTCCCGGAGACTTACACCTAGGCAAAATTCCGATTCCTCTCGGACCAGTTTGGTGGAAAATCTTATTAGTGTTTCTATTGGAGTTGACTCAGCATAGATTATCCGTTGTGAATGACAAAGAGTAGACTCCACGCTAAAATATTCTTTGAACATATTGGCTATGGTCTCTGGATCATTCACTCCGTCGACGCTCGTAGGTATGTCGAGATTTATTAATTTAATTTAATTTATATTATAGCATTTAATTTATTAGTTTCTCTCCAAAATTTCTCAAATTTATATTCTGTATGATGTGAAGCTATGATATCTTTTTTAATTCTATTTTGATAATTTTGACACCAGTGTAAATTTAATTTAAAAATTATTGTACTTTCTTACATTTCATCATTTTACAAAATATTACTTCCTTGTTTCCGATTCAATCACCAAGTAGGTAAGAATAACTTGATCTATTTGAATGAACAGATCGTAAAATAGAGAGAGTGAGAGAATTATGATTCTTCAATGATGCCTTCTCACACTTACTCGACGAATTTTAACAAAAAATAAATAATTCATTAATTTTTAAGCATTATAATTTTAATTTGAAAATTTCAAAGTGTTATTTTTTTAGCAATAAAACATTTGCATCTGTAAAATTAAAAATTGGATGTTTAAGCAATTAAAAGATTCACTTATTTTCTACTACCGACGATTTTCAAAATTTACTAACTCGGTTAATTTTTACCGGAGAAAAAATATCATAAAACCTTTTTTATGCAAAATTTTAAACTCTACACATTTTTATTAGAACTTTTTTCAATAATTTTTACCGTATTTTTTATAGGATAGGGTAACAAACTAGCACACAGTCTACCTGATAGTAAGTGGTTGCTGTGGCCCATAGACATCCACATCTATCGATTACGAATCAAACTACAGATGCGTTGTCACCCGTGTGGACTACGATGGAATACCTCGTTACCAGTAAAAAGGGTCTCCGTTCTCTACACTCACCACACGAAACACAGCAGCATTAAGCTACTATTTTACGCTCGTGTGAGAGCGTGGTGCTGCAACTATACTACTAATGCAACTACAGCATGGCTCTACCACGTTACAACGGGTAATTGCGGAAAACCTCTTTTGATAATTTTTTTGAACCCAAAGTTTTCAAAAAATCTTTCTTTTTTGCATACCATAATGTGATCGTACATATTGTATTATTATGCATATAGGTACTATTTGACATAGCTTTTGGTTCCAAAAGGCCCCCTTTTTACTAATATAAAATAAATAATAGAAAAAAAGATCATAATTACAAAAGTAAATTACCATTGCGGATGCCAGTACTATCGAATACGTTATGTAGACGATAACGAAGCTAGAATTGAAATAAGAAAAAGGGAACAAACTGGCTGTAGAACAAAAGAGCAGGAAAGAATTTAACAAATAAAATAATGTTACTTTCTTTACAAAGATACATACGTCGTGGCTTAGCAGCACTGGCGCGGGTCGTGGATTTGATTCCCACGTGGAGTTTATATGTGTTTATCCATCTATCTATTACAGCCTATACAAGTCCACTGCTGAACATTGGCCTCCCTGACAGATTGCCTCATATTGGATTTTGACATAGTTGACGCGCCTGGTAGATTTTTATTATGTTGAGTTGTAATCAGGGAGGTGATGCTATCCGTCTCTTAATTTGTGTGGCCTTCGGTCTATTGGAGCGCTTCCACTATACTGGAGAAATTTCTTATGCTCGTTTTAAAAAGAAATAATACATTAATTCTCATCTTATTATTATCTAGTACTTAATTATGTTATATTATCTTTTTTATACTAAATGTTCTTTTTTACCGTCTGGAAAAATATAGGGCGTAACAGGTGAACGAAATAGAAGCCTATGGCACAGATATTTTATATTTATTTTTTATTTTACATTAAGATTTTAAACTATTTTGCAATAAACTTTCGGTACTAAATAAAATAAAAATAATACGCACCCAATTAGTAGTATTTATTGATAGATCAATTTCATACTACGTTAATGTAAAATAAAAAATGTAAAATATCAGTGCCATAGGCTTCTTTTCCGTTTACTTGTTACACATTTTTTTCCAGATGGTAAAAATATCATCCAGTATATAATCAAATGTTTTTTCTTTATTATCAGATGTCGGTAACCGTATAGTGGCCCACCTATTTGTAGCTGTCATTATACTGATGCATAAGGTCAGAGACAGTCAAAGAGATATCGTTAGAGACTGGGAGACAATCGAAATATCAAAAAAAACAAGATATTTGATACAAATATACATTGTGGGGTGGCTCCGTCTCAAAGTACGGGACGTCTGTTACAGCGATCCCAATTCAATTTATGGCAAACTCTCCGTAATAAGGGAACCATATCAAGCTGAAATGTTAATTATTAGATATATGGATAGATATACCGTCACATATCGAATGTGGTACATATAACACACTATTACAGGCCCTTTAAGTCTACAACTGGAGAAAAACGTTTCTGAGAATCACTAACTGAGAATGCATTATACTACTTAACTATAAAATAATTACCAATACTCATCATATCGTGGACAGGACTGTTCAGCTCGTAATGCTGCTGCTCTGCGATTCTTCCACCGTCAGTTGGTCGGTGGCAGCAATGTTGTTGTAACGTTATTGAGATAGATATTTGAAGAGAATACTTTCGTATTTATCATTTGCATTTTCATAATTAATCGAGTATAGGGCTAGGTGTCTATCGGCCACAACATTCACCTACCACCAGGTAGCTGCGTGCTCGGTTGTCACCTTCGTTCTATAATAAATACAAAAACATTCCGAAGTCTCCGGCGACTTTGATATTTCTGGCTACCAACATAGTCAGCTATATATTTTATAAACGGTATAAACGGACGTCGTGGCTCATAGATGTTCACCACCCAGCTCACGCCGTGCTGTTTGTCCTACAATCATAATATTATAACACCAGCATGGCTTTACTACGTATAAAAAACATTCCTCATAACGGGGATATTCGCTTGCTTAGTATTTAGTATTAGAATCGAACCCATGGTCCGCAGTGCAGCGGTTAAATCCTTAGTTACACTACTGCCGAGTCGTCTCTTTGTTTGCAATTATAGTAAAATGGACAAATATAGAGTTGTTACGTGCAAAATTTTACCCGGCACTAGTTCAGCGAGGACGCGTTGTGAAATATCGCGCAGCGGTGATATATATATATCTGCGTGGAAGTCTGTCCGTACACAACTCGCCTTACACTCTCCAGAGAATCTAATCGCCTTACAGAATCATGAAATCCTTCGTAAGTATTCAACACACCAACGATATATATATTACTTTACGGATATTAATAATATGTTAAATAATTACTTAAAATAACAATGTACTAACTAAATTAGTTCAAATACTGAATTCCAAATATTAGACGTTGGTTTTCTAAAATTTATTATAGCTAATTTTTTTCCTTTCAAAAATGATGTATTACGCTTTTTTACTTCAGGTCGCAGTACTGTGCCTAGTGGCATGCGTGGCAGCTGAAGAAAACGCACGCGAGAAGCGCGGCTACCTCGGAGGACTGCACTCCGGCAGTTTTGGGGGTGGCTTGTCGCTCGGCGGCGGCTACTCCGGCCACAGCGGCTCTTCTGGCTTAGGCGGCTACTCTGGCTCAAGCGGCTACTCCGTGCCCTCAGCTCAAATTGTGTCAGTCAGCAAAGTTGTGAACGTCCCTAAAGTTGTGAGCGTTCCACAAGTGGTCAACGTAAACAAGGTCGTCTCCGTGCCCCAAGTTGTAACTGTGAACAGAGTAGTTTCCTCCGGCAGCGGATATAGCGGCGGATTCGGAAGCGGACTCGGTGGCGGACACAGCGGTGGATACAGCGGCGGATACAGCGGCGGATTCGGAAGCGGACACGGTGGTTACTCTGGTGGCCACTCCAGTGGCTGGTAATTAAGCGATGTTATGGCAAAATAGTAAATTTCTTAATTTATTTTTTGCAAAATATTATATTTAATTTAACTGAAAAATAAATATGTATATTTTACTTACACTTGCATTTTAATTCATTCGCTAGAATTGATCCTACTCGTTTCCCATCTCGACCTTATTTCCGCTTAAAATACAAATATAAAAATTAATTTGTTTCATTTAACCAAATCTAAAATAACGTAACTCATAATTTACACACGAGGTACTGAATGGAATAATACATAATTAACATTAATACATAATAATATTTCCATAAACTATTACATGTAAGCTTAAAATCATTGTAATGGGTGCGGTTAAATTCAACTTGAAACTTGAATTTACAAATAGTAACTTTAAGTTAAATTTATAAATAGTAGCCAATAGCGTTAACTACCTAAGCTTAATATGGTTTAGCTTAACTTAAACGACAAGCAACTTTTAGATTTAAGTAGCAAATGTAAAAATAAGTAATTCATTTATTTAATACAACCTATAAAATTTCACTGCTTAACATAGTCATCCCTCGTTGAATGCCATTTAATGGGATTTTGCCACAGCTGCCACGCTGGATTAGCAACCGTATTTTAAGACGCTATCATCTAGTAAATAAGGAACAAAGATATAATAATATGTTTTATTTCTACTAACAATATGGTTACCTAAGGTAATCTGCAGTGTAGGAACCCATAAGAATGTAGATAACACATTTTATCGACTTATCCTTTGAAAGTTCAATAGAGTTATTTATATAATTTTTTAAGACATATAAACATTTGTTTGTATAAATTTTATAATACATTACAACCTAGAAAAGTCGAACTCCGCATAGAATAGACACGGGAGGGGGGGGGATTCGCCGTAGGTGCCACGCCAAGCGGGCGCGTTCAATTGATGTTTTTATTGTTTTGAGTTGTTATCAGGGAGGTGTTGCCACCCATCTTCTTTTTCTATTCTAAGTCAGCATTGACTACGACCTCGCCTTATTATCCTGTTTCAGCTTTAATCTGTCGTGTCTTATGACACCCATAGGACGATAGGGGGTAGTATATATTCCCACGCAGCCACTATACAGTTACAATTTCATACATAACAATAAAAATATGTTAACATTAATTAATTTTTAAAATTGATGTGAGTCAAGAAAATTATGGATGCAGTACGAAATCACGCGTTAGTACGGTATGTGATTTTTGTGTATTTGAAGACGATTTACCACATAAAATGTCCACGTCACATCAACAATTTTACGTAATATCGATCTTTTAAAAAGTTAAGAAAGTGTTTCAAATGTTTGTGCTGAGACATGTGTCTCGTCGGTGATGCTATCCTGGATGTAGCTGTGTTATTGTGAGAAGCGAATAGGTAGTTGACATCAAAGGAAACTACTACTAGTACGTTGTACTAAGTGATGTTTAGTTATATGAGACGTTCTTTACGTATTGCGGTTTGTATTTCATTACGGAAGCCTAAGCAAATGACGGAATTTTAGATACAACTTATAAAATTTAATAAAGTTATTGACTATATAGATTTATGTACGCGTAAACGAATTAATAAAGTATTTAACTAACTACTCCGTCTGATAGCGGCGAAAGGAAGTCCACCCCACACCCTCACCACGTGAGTGTCGTAAACGTTGGCAAAGTAAAATCGGAACAGGAAATGGGCACCTATGTTCCTGATAACGAATCAAAATAACGAAAAAACTGCAGTTGCCAACCCGTCCGCCAATCGTGGTAACTTTGGTGAAGATGCTAATCTAAGGGAGAGAGGTTTATATTTAAATTTATAGGCTGTAATGATAATGATTATGATGACATTTAACTAGTTAAATGTCATCATAATCATTATCATATCATATCATAATGATGATGATAATATCACTGTCATAAGTGCTAGAGCCATGCTGCAGTTATATTAGTCGTATAGTTGTAGCACGAAAGGATCGGCTCGACCGCGGAGGGACCACGCTCTCACGGAATACCAGCGGGAAATAGTAGCTTAATGCTGCTGTGTTACGTATGGTGCGTAAAACGAGGCATTCCATCTTAGTCCTCACGGGTGAAAACGCATCTGCATTTTGATTTGTAATCGAGGACAGATGTAAATTGTCTATGGGCCGCAGCAACCACTTACAATCAGGTGGACTGTGTGCTCGTTTGTCACTCTATCCTATAGAAAAAAAAGTTAGAAACGCTATTGATTTCCAGACTAAATTAGTTTCTGTAGTGATATTATGTGTTCAATTCAATTTTGACTTTTTTCTATCAGCCTGTGATAGACCACAGCTTAAGCCACAGCAACTACTCACCAACAAGTGGACTGGACTTCTTTTTATAGGATAAGGGTGACAAACGAGCACACGTTTGTCACCCTTATCCTATAAAAACGTTTATAACTTTAATTAATTATTCTGAGTCCATCGATAAGGGCAGTATAACAATTATTAGGAGCTTCTGAGGCCTGTGAAAAATTGTTCGCACTCAAGTACAATTTTAGCAATAGATAATTTTATTACATGTGTCATTGACCTGGCAACCGGTTCCGGTTTTCCATTACCGGAAAATAGAAAAAGGTAATTAATCTACCTTTTTACATGTTTTGTACTTTCGATTGGTATTAAATTTGTTTGGTAGCAAAAATAAATTAAAACGAATGTTCGACAAATGATTTAAAACTGATCTATGATTATGAAGAAACGCTTTATTTATTAGACTGTAAACACGATGTTGCATTAATCATTCTTTTTATTGTTTGTAAATCGTTACCTTATTGCATATAATTATTCGGTATATGCATATAATTGTTCGGTAAATCTCTGAATAGTGCAACATATTCTGACGGAGAACCTCACAGTCGACCAAGACGTTGAGAGCGAGAGCACACCGTTGGCGCTCCGCCGTATTTTACTCACCGGTGTACACATACCAGCCTGCCTTAAATCTGAAATTCATTCAAATATTTTTCACATACAGCCTGGAGGTCCGATATACGCTGAGGTCTACACTCCTTCAAAGTGCAATATAACTTTGACTGCTTTGTTGGTGTCATAATCTCAGATGCTGATCGTGATGGTTCGAATTCCGGGTCGAGCCAAAATAAGTTAATTTTCCGTCAGGAAATTTTCAGTAGCAGCCCGGAGTCATAAAGATGAGCCATCTTTATTTAACCTCCGTGCCACAGAAAGCACGTACAGCTGTTAGTCCTGCGCCTGATCTCTCTCCGGCCGTGTCCTTTTCGTGCTTGTTTTGTGTGGTATCGAACTTATGATCTGCAGGGCAGCAGGTTAAACCCTTAGCTACCGAGTCGTAATTATTAATTTTTGTTTATAAATATATCAAAAGAGACATTTATAAAATTATTATGTGCAAAATTCTACCGGGCATTCGTTCAGCGAGGACGCGTTGTGAAATATCGGGCAACAGCAATATATATATCGCCGTGGAAGACTGTCCGTACACAGTTCGACTTACGCTCTCCAGAGAACATAACTTTCCTGTATCATGAAATCTTTTGTAAGTTTCAACACTAAGGGTATATATATATATAAACTTCTTTATTCATATTCATAATATATTAAATTATTACCAAAAATCACAATGTATTAACTTCAAGTTCTATTTAAACAGTGAATTCGAAAGATCAGACATTAATTTTAAATAAATACTATGGCAAATAATATTTTCGTATCGATATTCATGTAATTACAATATTTTTTAATTATAGGTTGCAGTACTTTGCCTACTGGCATGCGTAGCAGCTGAAGAAAACGCACGCGAGAAGCGCGGCTACCTCGGAGGACTGCACTCCGGCGGCTTAGGAAGCGGCTTGTCGCTCGGCGGTGGTTACTCCGGCCACGGAGGCTACTCTGGCTCGAGCGGCTACTCCGGCTTAGGTGGCTACTCCGCCCCCTCAGCTCAGCTCATCACCGTCAACAAAGTTGTGAACGTCCCTAAAGTTGTGAGCGTACCCGAAATAGTCAACGTGAAGAAGGTCATCTCCGTGCCTCAAGTTGTATCTGAAAACAGATTAGTGTCCTCCGGCGGTGGATATAGCAGCGGATTTGGAAGCGGACTCGGTGGCGGACACAGCGGTGGATACAGCAGCGGATACAGCAGTGGAGTTGGAATTAGACACGATGGTTACTCCGGTGGCTACTCCAGCGGCTGGTAATTGAGCGATGTTATGTCAAATTAGTAAATTGTTTTTTTTTCTGTAATAATCTAAATTTCTATTGACAGGAAAATAAATATGTATATTATTATTTATATTTGCGTTTTAATTAATTAATCAGATCGACACAGCACTAGTGGCAAAAGAGGAAAAATTAAATTCGACACTACAACACGAGTCACTAATTGACAATCCAATAATTAAAATAAACAAAACAGAAACAAAAGCTAAAATAAAAACGTAAAGATTAATTTACATACAAACTACGGAATAGAATAATTATAATAATAAAATAAAATTGCACTTCATTACACATGCATTACTATAACATAAGAATTACATTCAATTTTACGTGGTAGAGCCATGCTGCAGTTATATTAGAAGTATAGTTGTAGCACGAATGGGTCGGCTCGACCGGGGAGG
>DWHP01000678.1:0-18507 GCA_018247895.1 Parnassius honrathi
GCAACAAATCTCTAAAGGGCGGAATATAGGAAGCGCCGTCCCCGCCGTGCCTCTCCTCGAAATGGATGCGCATATCGCGCTCTCGGAGCCCTGACATTTGCGAAATTATTTGCAAGACGCGTTATCAATCCGAGGTTACAGTATATCTTTACACAAACATTACTTGCATGTAATCCGAAATTTAAGCCTGCAATGAAAGGTACACCTACATCTTTAATCTCCGTAATCTATGAAGCAGTTTCCCATTCATCGTGTGGTGATGAATTGGAGCGCGTGAGTGGCTAAAGGTCAGCACTGAGCATTTAGAAACATTAAAGAAAAGTTTATTATCAATGCTCCATCTTTAAACTTTATCAATATCATACCGTAAAAAGACACAATCGGATTTATCTCTAGTTTCTTAAACTAATTATTGATCATCAGCAAACGGTAATGGAGTACTAAAATCGACATTTGGCAAATAATTTATCATTAAAATGAACAGCAAAGGTCCTAGATTGCTGCCCTGACTGACACCAGATCTTGTAGGGTACGGTCGAGAAAAGTACCCATTGTAATCGACAAACTGATGCCGATCTCGCAGATAACTGGCGATTATAAATGATAGCGTGCGAGGTGTGCAGCCCACACGAAGGCCGTTATGTCATCTGGTCCAACCGCGCACTTCGAGAGGAGGTGCGATAGCGCACGCAGAACATCAGCTGGTCACAAATGCGTGAGTTGAGCTCACGCGCCCGACGCGGTTCCCGCCGCCGCAGCACCAGCCGCCGTCGTGCTTAACAATGGTGTCTCACAGCTGTATACGGACTGGAAAATATTTGCGAATTCTCCAGCGCATTCACTGTCTAACAAAACCCTCTCGTCCTTAAATAGTTTTCTACTTCCTGATGTACCTTTCCTCAATCTTATATACTCCCAAAAGGCTTTAGGCTCCAATGTTAAATGTCCCTGCACACGGTCTCTATACTGGTTATGCGCCCTCTCAGTTTCAGTTTTAACTATAGCCCTATATCGCGAGAACTCTTCGTAATCACTGCGCAGTTTGCTCGTTCGAATCGTTTGTGAAATTTGTAATTTAGTTTTATAAACCTAATAATGTTAGCAGTATACCAAACCGGGTATATGTACCTGCTCGTCATCAAACTAATCTTTTTTAGAGGGACACATTTATCAAAGCACTCGTAAATTTCATTGTAAAATAAATATAATGATTCGTCCAAGTTATCCGAGGTGTACATTTCACTCCAGTCTATCATAGCTAACAAGTGATACAATTGGTTAAAATCGGCTTTATTAAAATTCCACCGATTATTATTTATTGAGCCTTGAGAGTGCATTGGTACGTGTGACGAGCCGGGTGCGGGAGACGCGGGCGCAGGCGCGGAAGCCGGCGGCGGCAGTCGGGCACGCGCTGTCGCGCCACCTACTATCACGGCGAGCGGCGGATGGTACGCGTCCACGGGTCGCAGCACCTCGTCGGCCCCCGTCACGCGCGAATCGCTGCGCGCGCATAACACCAGGTCCAGCTGTCTGCCCTTACAGTTCGGTACCGAGTTGTACTGAGTGAGCTCACAAAATGACATGTCGCAGCACCTCGTCGGCCCCTTCAGTTCAACATAATTTCAACTTCAAAATAATTGCATATGTTACCATTATAAGAGCATAAATTAAAATCTCCCAATAATAACATATTCCCTTTAAACTTAATACATAATTTCTCCAATATATTAAACATAAGGAGATATTCATTTTCTTTAGTCTGATGTGGAATGTATGGTATACAACATGCAACTAAAAACCAGTTTTGTAGATGCACAGTAGCGCAAATCAATTTGTCTATGCTTACGTTATCCAGTAACTATATTTTTCGTAATTCGAAGAGCGGTGTGGCCACTAGACATACGCCTCTCTGCTTACGTTCGTCTGTTCGGTCGCATCTAAGTATATGGTATCCGGGGAGCACAAATTCAGTGCTATGTATGGCGTCATTGAGGGCAGTTTCAGTTATTGCGAATAAGTCAGCTTCAGTTGATTCCACAAATTGTAAGAATTCAGTAGTCTTCGTTCTTAGCCCTCTGGCGTTTTGATATACGATACTGAACTTATTATTATTGCTGAGCCTGTTTTGATCGTATTGGGTGACGAAACCAAACCCACTCGTTAAATTCTATATTCACAGGCCATACCTCTGGAACACATAGTTTATTAAAATTGCTCTCCGTAACGCCAATCCTGAAGGATGAGTAATCTCGCCCAGTTCTATGTTTTAATTTTTCAATTACAATTTCAGAATCGTTTCCTAGGATGTTTTTAATATAATTCTTATTATTATCCTCGGTCGTGCCCATATCTAGTCTCCAGACATGTAAAAACTTACGTTCAACCACCTTCAAGGACACAATAGACGAGTTTCCGCCTCTTATTACTGGTCTGATCTTCTTTTTCCCTTTTACTTCAGTCCATGTATTGGTATCGCTGACTGTCGGTTTAGCTGCCTTACTGCACATTATTTACTTTATTCAATAAATCTGCAAAATTTATTAACCCTTCAGATGTCAAAGATCCTTTTTTATCTTGGGGGGTGCTCTCTTCGAAGGATAGGTTGGATAAATCTCATTAGGTGTACATCAGAACCACGAAGGGTATCATCGGTTACTCTTATGCACTGAGTTATATTGGAATAAATATTGCACATAAAAGTGCACTTCAGTTACTGTTGTCCGTACCTAAATGCAGTAGAACTATTATTTACGCATTTATGATGGAAGGACGCTTTGCAACCCTTGCATTTTATCAGTTCACTGATATCAATTTTTATTACAAACAAAATAGTTCATATTGTCCTAATCGCAATGAAAATGCTGTGCAACAGGAATAGTTTCACTTGCGCGCGGAATAGTCAGTCCGCGCGCAAGTGAAAGAACTCGATAGACAGCTCGGCACCTCGTGCTACTCACTAGTTATTTACCACACAAAGTCACTGCACTGCAATAATCGTTTCACAAATAATGCATAAATACGTCCAAATTGCACAATTGTAGTACTTTTTTATTTATTACACACATGTCTCACAACATAAAGTCCATTTCAAAGTTATTTTCATAACTTTAAGAACACAGTAATCCAGATAAGAAAATAAATCACTGAGAGAGATCCGTACAGTTTGCGCGCGCGATTTACACTTAGCTGACTCACAATACCACACTCCTAAAAAAATTGATGTTTAGTTGGGTGCAGAGGTATATGGACAAGTCATACAAGGTCAAATCAAAAGGGGATCAGAAGGATCATTAGTAGCTCAAAGTACCTCTCTGGGTTGGATAATTTCCGGTACTACACAACAGATCCGAAGCAATCACGTCGTTGTAATACATGCTTTGACGGAGAATCAACCAAAATATTATGGCAGGAAGAAGAAGAGTGTGAAAGAATTTATGCACAAACAACGTGCAGAGACTCGCTGAGTCGTTATATAGTGCGGCTTTCATTTAAACAACAAAATGTCGAGTTTGAGAATTCTAAGTTGATCGCAGAGAAAAAGCTTAGATCATTAGAATCTAGATTCAATAAGAATGAATCTTTGAAAAGGGACTACTCTAAGGTATTCAAAGAATACAAAGACTTAAATCATATGGATATCGTTCCAGAGAAAGAACAAAACGAAAACAAATCTTTCTTTGTTCCACATCACGCTGTTATTAGGGATGACAAAAACACGATCAAGATTCGAGTCGTATTCGATACATCTTGTAAAGTTCAAAATGGTAACTCCCTAAATGATAATGTTAGAGCCAACCCTACAGCCATAATTAAGGCACTTACCGATAAGGTAGAGGAAATACCCTATTTGCTTGGCAGCTGACATCACTAAGATGTACCGTTAAGTCAAGGTGGCTGATCAAGATACAGATCACCAATGGTTGTTATGGTGTGATCAGTGTAATGGTGAGGATGAGGATAGCGAAAATGCAGAAGCTACTAGAAAATCAAAGCCAAGTATACAGGAATATCGTTTATTGCGACTAACATTCGGAACCGCTTTAGCACCCTATTTGGCTGTTAAGACGCTGCAACAACAGGCTCGTGACGAAGGTGCACTGTATCCTGAAACAGCTAAACAAATAGTTAGTGATTTTTATGTAGATGACTTGTTATCGGGCTGTCAAACAGTGGAAGAAGGATTACAGATTTATAGAGAATTGAACATAATGCTAAAAAAGGGAAGGTTTGAACTTTAAAAGTGGATGACAAATGACGGTGTACTACTGGAAAAGTTAAAAAAGGAGGAAGAAGGAAAGGATATAGGAGAAGAGATTAACTTAAAAAAAGATGAGAAATTTAAACTTTTAAGACCTATATAATGCTGCATATAGTGCAGTAGTGTATTTGTGAGTTGTTGATTCGGACGGAAATATTCTCGTCAGCTTGGTTACCTGCAAAACAAATGTATCACCAATTAAACAAATATCAGTTCCTAAAATGGAGTTGTGTGAAGCAACATTATTGAATAAGCTTCTGAAGGAAGTGTCTGAAGTGTTTAATATTGAAAGGTATCATACCCATGCTTAGCCAGATTCAGAAATGGTGTAGGCCTGGTTAAGAGGTCATCCAAGCAAATGGCAGATATTTGTTTAAAATCGTGTCTCGGAAATTTTGAGCACACTCGATTCTAATCAATGGTCACATATTCCATCCAGCCAGAATCCTGCTGAATGCGCATCGAGAGGGCTAAATCCATCAAATGTATTGAAAAATACTTTGCCGTTTTATTGTCCACCGCTTCTTCAGGAAAAGACGGTACAATATTCGAAACCAAAAAACGAGTAAACTCAGTTGGAAATAAAAAAGGTTCACTTTACTGAAGTATTTGTCCCAATTGATCATTTGCGACAAATACTTACCATAGACCAAGCTAATAAAGGTAGTGGCTTATTGCAGGCGTTTCCTGTGTGGTAAAAACAAGTCTGAATACCGTCATAACTACTTTACAGCTCAAGAATTTAAACAGGCAACTGACACCTGTATTAGACAATGCCAACGGTAATATATTAAAAAGGAATTTGAGCTTTTGAAAGCTAACGAACCGAATAAAATCAAAGGTCCTCTCAAATCTTTAAATTCGTTTGTAGATGAATCAGGACTGCAACGAGTGGGAGGACGTCTGGAAAAATCCCGATTGAACACAAACAAAACGTATCCAATTCTGCTTCCTAAAAAATCGCCTGTGAAACACTACGGAGGTCCGCGGCTTATGCTTACATATTTGCAATCCAAAAACTGGATTTTAGGCTCCAAACTGTTGACCATGTCAGAAAATGTGTGACATGTTTCAAGAACAGGGCAAAATCTGCCATGCCTTTAACGGGCCAGCTTCCAGCTGCCAGAGTAGCACCTTTTAAACCATTTAAATGGTGTGGAATTGATTACGCTGGACCGATCAACGTACTGACAACAAAGGGCAGAGGATACGAATCATATAAGAAATATATATGTATTTTTATTTGTATGGCGACTAGGACAATTCATCTGGAAGTTGTTAGTGACCTTACAACCGAAGAATTTCTAAGCCCGTTCAAACGATTTGTTGCTCTCCGTGGGCTCTGCACCGACATTTGGAGCGACAACGGCACAAACTTCGTGGGAGCCGATAGAGAGTTGCACACACTATTTGCATCTAAAAGGTCAGAAATCTTAAGAGAGGTGGCAGATTCCTTGGCTTCACACGGCACTTCTTGGCACTTTATTCCGCCACGGTCACCGAATTTCGGAGGGTTGTGGGAAGCCGGAATTAAGTCTGTGAAGACACACTTAAGGAAGGTCATCGGAGACACAACCTTAACCTACGAAGAGCTGTCTACAGTCTTGATTCAGATTGAGGCCTGCCTGAATTCAAGACCTCTAACACAACTTCGGACAGACCCCGAATCATTGGAGGTGTTAACTCCCGGCCATTTTTTGGTTGGAGAACCCTTGGTTACCTTACCAGACAACAACTTTGAAACCTCCAACATCAGCAGTTTACGCAGGTGGCAACTCACCCAGAAGCTGATGCAACAGTTTTGGCGACGATGGTCGCAAGAATATTTAAACCAGTTTTTACATAGGTACAGATGGTCTCAACAAACACCTGAACCGCAGTTAGGAGATATAGTGTTAATAAAGGAAAATGACTTACCTCCGTGTAAATGGCTCCTTGGTCGCGTGATAGCTAAACATCCAGGAACTGATAACATTACGCGTGTAGTCACTTTGCGAACTAAAAATACAGTTATCAAGAGACCAGTATCCAAGCTTTGTATACTTCCAATTGATACTGGACCTTCTGCTAACCAATAAAATATTTAATGTACTTCTTAACTCCTTATGGGTATCTATAAAATATATTTTATTCGTAATTGGTAAATATAGGTTACTTACTCTGTTTTGTTTTTGTATTGTGGCATGGTGGGAGGTTTACTTTTATTGTTTTATTTACATGTTAATGTTAATTAAGGACGATTCTGTTTATATCGTTCCTGGTGGGCGGAATGTTTAGTGATTTAGTTTCTAAGCGAGACCATAGATGGCGCTGTGGTGTTATTACGAGGAAAGGCTGTGCTGTGATTGCAGCAATGCTGGGGACGTGCTTTGACTGCAACACTAATAGGTCAGCCCGACCGAAGGATGGCCACGCTCAAATACCAGAGTAATCGAGTGACTATAAAATTTTATTCTTTTTTGCCTTATAAATAATATCTAAAGCTAATTATCACGTGTGCAAATAACTCAGGAAAATAAATGGAAAAATGAAATGGGAATCAAATTTCTAAACCCATGGAAAAATTGTCTGTAAGTTTTTAACCAAAGTTAATAGATAAACCAAAGTTGATGGATCTCCTATTTGAAAAATATGAATGCATAAAATTTATGGGTCAACCTAACGGTTTATGCACTATTATTCGCAATCTTAAAATACGGAATACAGAAGAAAGAATAACCTCCTAGTCTTCATAAGCCTTACTAAAATCCTTGTTAAAAAGAAAAAGATAACGACTTATTAAAATTCTTACCCTACTCAACAACTGTTATGTAACATCTCTATGATCTAAACTTACCTCGCTGCCGCAGTGCTGTCAGGGAGGTATTTATGTATATAAAGCATAAAGTAATAATTAATTTTTTGTATTTACAATGTTTATTGTCTTAAATCGTAGTAGGTGCTTTCGAAAAAGTAAGAAAATTACTTATTTTTCTTTCTTTATTTTGATACGGGCTCATATTGTGATGTTAAATGGTTCTTTTCTAGTGTTTAGTGGACGAAAAAAATAACTAAAGTACGATCAAAGCCGAAGTCTAACACAATTTGATTAATAAAGCTTAATTTCATCAAAAAAAAAATAAGGTTGCTAAGAGAAAATATGAGTATTTTTAACCGACTTCAAAAAGGAAGAGGGATTTAATGCGACTGTATGTTTGTATGTATCTTATGTCATAACTTTTCTATGGGTGAACCGATTTTAATGATTCTATTTTTTTAAAGTGGTGCTTCTTCAGTGGTGGGACCACATAAATTTGATCAAGTTCTGACTAGTAATCTTTGAGTTATCCTGAATAATGCGTATTTAATTGACTTCCAATTCATTAATGATGTTCTCATTTTATTTATATTGAAGTGGGTTGTATAATACCTTAAATTTTACCACTTGTATCAGTTACCTCACAATATCACATGTATTTCAAAATTACATATATGTAAATTAGCCTTATATGTTATAGAAAATACATCAATTTTTACCGTATTTTGTACTAGGCATTCATCCCATTCTCGTTCTGGAAGTGGTATTGATGTTGCAAATGTTAGAAAGTCAAAAAAATTACATACAAATTTTTTCCATTTTTTATAGTAGGCCATTAAAAATTAAGTGTAATATTAGCATTCGCATTTGAAATAGTATTAAATAAATAAACAATAATTGATAGTGATAGTTTGTTATGATAATTTAGATGATTGAAGATGGGTGAAATCGATGCTCTCAAACAGAAAGGTCAAAATTGCGCTGTTCAAACTTCGATTGAGTTTGCAAATACAAGGGGCTGCCCACAAGGTAGTGTTTTGATACTGCGTTGCAATTGCGGTGGTCCTTGGTGACGAATTATTCGCACTTGTGCACGACGATAAATGTGCTTGTGCTAGCGGTCACTACAAAATGTTTTGTAGCCCGACTGCCACAGGTGCAATCACATCTAGGGTCGAACGTCAACTGCTCTATCGGCAGAGGTGCGTCGAAAACTCTGGTCGATCGGCAGCGTGTTTCGGCCCCTTTTACTTTTCTGTCATTGGGCATTCAAAATGACGCCTCTAATCTAGCCTCCTATTAGCGTGCGAAATTTATTTAGTTATTTATTTCCCACTATGCAATAATCTTTACAAGTTTATCACCTAATGCGATAATGTAGACGACTATTTTTACAAACTCCAACTACACATCTTCAAGTTAATAATTTTCGATTTTAAATTATTGCTATTACAAACACCGTATCTATGTCACTGTAGGACCATAACTAATTTCAAATAGAACTCTTACTATGAATCCACCCATAGTACAACAAAATAAATCTATGTCTTCTGCTGAGGGCGCACGTAAACGGAGCTTTGGTCACCAGCGGCCGCGCGGCACAGCTAGCAGTTGCAAATGACGCCACCATGTCTAGCCTTCAGTTGGACACGCCCGTGCAGGAAGGAAGGAGGATGGAAATACTGCCAGCTAATATAGTCAACCAAAATTTGCGTTTTGGCGCACCCAAATGTGTAGTTTTTAAAATAAGTAAAAATAAAATAAAAAGCTTTTATTTTTCCATTACACACTTTTTCATGATTTTTTAATTAAGTGATCATAAAATAGAAAATATTACATGTTTTCATTTATATTTAGTAAGTATGTAAAAATATTATTTTATTATATCTTACAAAGTATTACAGAAAAATATGTGACTTTAATTATAATATATTAAATGCTATTTTAAAAAAATAACAATTAGATTTAATTTGGGTACGGACCGCCTGTAGCGGTAAAAATCTCCCACAACTTATTAAATTCGTTTCATAGTTTTTCAGTAACTGGTGTTATATCGTCACTCCAGCACGAGGCAAGTGCTCAGCAGTGGAACGTATATAGCCTGTAACTTTTAACTTTAATTCCATCTTACTCCTCAAAAGACTATTCCTCATGTGCTTTGTAGCCGTTGTAGGCTGGCTGCAGGTGCACATGAACATGGCATGCAGGAGCCACTCATCGTTAGGTGGACAGTAAGATATATCGTCAGTGAACGTTTATAAAAAAAAACACTAATGCAATTTTAATAACTAATGGCATTGCGTGAATATTTAATATTTAAAAAAAAATATAATTCTGGAACAAAGTGCTTTCTTTTTCAAATTCTTGCTTTACATTCAATCAACCGACTTTAATACAACAGACACCGTTTTACATTATATATAGAAATACCGTTCAACCTATAAACGTTTAACTTTAATAGTCAACATTTATGACACCCACTTGACAAGATGGACATCTGTAACATCTGATTTATTTCAGACTTCCATATGTAAATCTTTTAAACTATCAATACATTTTATTGACCAGAAGCTTTAAAGCTTCATCAAGGCTGAAATCAACAGGCGTGTTATCAAGTGTGGGAACCTTTCAATGTAATACAAAACCTGTGAGAAACAATATATTTCATATAAATGATATAATTCATTCAAATTATATATTCGACGGCTCCGTGGTGCAGTAGCGTAGCAACGAGCTATAGCGCTGAGGGCCGTGGGTTCGAATCCCGCACGGAACAAGTATTTGTATGCCCTTCAAATAATTGTTCCAGGTCTGGATGTTTGTCCTTGTGTAATTTATGTATGTAAACTGCCTCCACGATACAGGAGAAAATCCTGGTGTGGGAGTAACGTCTTAAAAAAAATTAATTCATGTTGTTGTAAAAACATAAACACATTTACTGTGTAAAAGTTGCCCATACGGTTGTTTATTTTAAAGTCACAACCACGTGACACCATCAATATCGTTATTACACTTAAATATGTAGATAAAATAAAGATAAAGTAAATTAAATTAAATTATTTTTACGCGTGATTAAAATAGAAACTACTGTATTAAAAACGGTCCCTGATATAATTGTAAAGATACTTCAGATATTAAGCCACAGCTTTTACCCAATAACAATAACACGGTTTTTAGGCAAGTGATGAATCGCATTTTATTTTAACCGACTTCCAAAAAAGAAGGAGGTTCCCAATGGTTTAAAAACGTACGTAAGTTCAGCGGTAATTCTTAACCATGTCGTCAGATTGCAATGATTCTTGTTATTTTAGAAAGGAGGTACCCGTAACGATATAGGCCTGTTGGTCTAGTGGTCAGTGACCCTGACTGCTATGCCGGAGGTCGTTGGTTCGATCCCCCCTCCCCAAGAAAATGGTTGTGTGATGAGCACGATCACTTGTTCTGTGTCTAGGTGTAATTATCTATAATATTTATGTATTTAGAAATATATAAGTACGTTTATCAGTTGTCTAGTACCCATAACACAAGCTCTGCTTAGCTTGGGACTAGATGGCGTTGTGTGATAGTCGTTGTGTGATAGTTGTAAAAAATTAAATTTTGTCAATCTCGATTCATGTAATACTCAAAGTTTTTCAATATTTTTTTTTATTTCAGTATGCGTCACCAGACGTTATCAAAGTATTAGTTGGTAACAAATGCGATGTTCATGAGAACCACCGGGCTGTTCCTAAAGAGAGAGGTCAAAAGGTACGTATGACAGGCAAGAACAAAATAATTACGTGAAAATAGTTCATTATTTTTGTAATATGTGCTTTACTTTTAAGCTCCAGTATTAAATCTTATAAAAAATTAACTATCAAACGCTTTTTGCCGTAAAAAGATCAACAATCTAAGAAATAAAGGACTATTGGTGTTTAACTATGCATGTAAATATTAACATAGATTAACATATTCTTTTATTCATTCATTCAAATCATGCTATATTTTTAAGTTTCTTTTTAAAATTTAAGTCAAATACACATGAACTAATAAATAATTTATTTTAAATATTCATTTCATTATTAACATACCATAAAGTTATAAAAGTTTAGTCGCTAAGCTCACGCCAATGCTCTAAGCGCGTTGACGGACTTCACACGTTTTTATAATATTATTATTCACGTCTGAGAAATCAACGTCTTCATCGTTATGCATGTTGTAATTTATTGATGTCGGCAGGGATCGAACGTGGGTTCTTCGCTTGCTCGCGTGTTGTGAGATTTACGACAACCGTTTTTTAGAACTAAGATTTTATTTAAAAACATCGGTATATCTTTACCCTTTTTTAATTCGATGTTCAACCATCACAATTAACTCTCATCATTTGCGTCGTAATAATTTTCACTCGCATATAGTTTACTGATTTTCCGGATAGTTGCATCAGGGAAGATACAAATTTCATTCCAAACAGGAAGTAAAATTGAAATTAGTAATCATAATTTTTGGAATATGAAAAAAAAATTAATTGTTATTCCTTTTACGTTACAGATTGCGGATGATTTTGATATGCCATTCTTTGAGGTTTCCTGTAAGAATAATATTAACATAGAAGAAGCGTTTTTAACCCTAGCAAGAAAAATAAGGGAATATAGAGAGACTAAGGTAAGTTTTGAATCCGACATAATCCAGAGTCGAGATAAACTACCGATGAACAAAATATTAGCAACCACTTAAATTGGCGACTAGTGACGCCTAGGCTGTGCCTGGATAGGATTTATTAATGTGGTTTTATTTAGATTTAGGTTAATCAAAAACCTGTTATGTCGATTTTTCGAATTTGCAAAATAAAACAAGTTTTTTCGGGTGAAATATAGCCTAGATCCTTTCGGGTATTGCTTTCTATCTGTTCGTAAAGGTTTATCACAATCGTTTAATTATAAACAAACACTTCAATTTCATTTATAGTGCCACCAACTTTACTGTTCAGTTGAGAGAGTCGCTAGTGGAGAGCTTACTATTTCTATTTAAGAAATTTACCGAAAAAATAGGTCAAAAACACACTTTTCACAATGTACTCAAATAAAGCACTCTCCACATAGCACAGAATAAATAATAGCTTACAGCGAAATGTTATTTATAAAACGGCGGCCTTAGTTCGAATTTTTTCCACCTGAACAGGAGTTGGTGGCTGTTATGTATATTTATAATCACAAGAATAGTAACATTAAGATAATAGAAATGAATTAGCGCATACATACGCATTAAACGACCGTTGCCTGCAGCCGTATTATAAACATACGCTATGCACAATGATATCTAATGTTCACATTACATTGCTTAAAGAGTTTGTCAACATCATTTGCGTCGCGTATTAAGGTAGAACAAAATCAGCAATGGTAATTGTACAATACAGAAAGTAATAAATGAAAGTTTACAAAGGTAAATATCGTAGTAAAGTTTCATCTAGATGTAAATTAGTTAAAACAGTGATAATTAGTAAAAAATCAACTTACCGATGAAATGTTATGCCCTTATTAGTTGAATTACAAGTCCTTGATGGGTTTTTACAGCTGATTATTCTGCAGTTCTCCATTATAATAAGAAATTCACGTAAGACGTTCCCTGCGCAACTAAATCACAAAATAGTGAATGACGTTCGTCAACACACGTCTATCATGCGTCTATGCGAATTCTATTGTCTTATAACGATTTCTGTGATTATAAAAGTAATTTATTTACCAACCTACTTATATATTGCTTAAGTTCAACAGCGGTACACAAACAATATAACGCTATTATCACTCTTGATGATGATCTACAAAGCGCATAAGAGCAAGGCTTTAAGGTGGTTTGCAGCGGTGTTCCACATAAGTAATATAAAAATCGTGTTTTGCGGAAACAGTTCGAGTAGCGTTTCACCGCACTGTGTGATGCATGTGGTACCGGAGCTGTAACGCAACAAAGTAAGCACTTCTGCGGGCTAAGTCAAGATGGAATTTTACGATCGTTAACGCTATAGAAAACTATAAATATCCGGACAAGGGCGAGTCTGACTCGCACACCGTACAACGTACAAACTCGGTACTTACTCGTAGATAGTTCGTCCGTTACGGGAATCGAATCGATTTTTTCCGGGTATGTTTTAAGTCTCTCGAGAGTGAGTAGGCATTTACAGTATCGGTGTGCTCCGTTATCGGTGTTATCTTGACTTATCATTATGTGAAATTGTTACTTACCTACAACGTGACTACAACTTGCATTAATGCAACCTGCATGTTTTTTATGGATGACGAATGCCGTAAATTAACAAAGATAACATTAATTACTTTCTTAATTATATGTAGTAAGTACGTATAATAGAGTAAATAGTTAGGTAATTATACAGTTCATAAGTTCATAAACTATGAAATCACCAAATATTACTCAGACGAAAATACAGGTAGGATTAAAGGACAAACACAACTTTTTTGTTGAAAAATTGTTCTCCCATATTTCAGTTTTTACATACATTACGGTCAATTCTCCAATTGCAAATGTAAGTTCGTAGCACCGCAAAAAAATTTTTTTTAATGTGATAAAACTACAAATTAATGATGTCCGGACTTTTTACTTGCGATGTGAGGCCTTGCTTCTTGCCAAATTCCTGTTTCTGGATCAACGGGGAGTACTCTACAGGTTTTGATATATTTGCTAGTATCAAAATATGTGGCATAAATGGCCGGTATTTTTTTATTGCGTTTACGTAGATGTTTGATTTTATTAAAGCTCCAAGGGACAGTAGAACTACGACGTCATCATCATTATCATTATTACAGTCTTTGTTGTTATTTGACAAGTAATGCCACAAAGCACGGTCAGCCGTCGACTTCCTGAATGTCTTACCAGGTCGTCACTACATCTAGTGGGGGGGTCGCCCTACACTACGCCTACCGGTACGAGGCTGCCACTCGAGAACCTTCCTTCCCCATCGGTTATCGGTTCTCCGAGCTATATGGCCGGTCCATTGCTACTTCAGCTTACAATTTCCGTTGGGCTATGTAAGTTACTCTGGTTCGACTACGGGTAACCTCATTTCTGAGTTTATCACGCAGAGAAACCCCGAGCATAGCCCTCTCCATAGCTCGCTGAGCGACTTCGAGCGTCCTCATACAGCCAGCAGTGAAGGACCACGTCTCAGATCCGTAAGTCATCACTGGTAGCACGCACTGGTTGTACAATCTAGTTTGAGTTTGAGGTATACCCGACGAGATGATGTGTCGTAATTTCCTGAACGCTGCCCAGCCGAGTTGAATCCGTTGATTGACCTCTCGGTCGAAGTCGGACTATTTGTTCCAAATAAACATACTCGTCAACAACTTCGAGCATAGTGCAACAACAGCCGGCATAGGTATGACATGGACATTAAACATGATCTTTGTTTTGTCCATGTTCATCTTAAATAAATATGCAACGGCTCAGGATGAGATAAAAGAACATATTTTGGCCATGAATGATCTTGTAAAGTCATGTAAATACGATGAGGAAGGCTTTGACACCTTAATAAAATATCAGAGTGAGAATCAGCGCTCCGTACAATTTTCATCGGGGACAATATGTGTAAGTAGGAACGACTCCTCATTTTCACAAATATTATATAACGGTGCCAAAGCAAAGAATGAAAACTATAAAAGTGATTCAAATATTAAAAATCATAAAGATATTATGTATTTTGATTACATAGTCAAAAAATTGGGCATGATGTTAAATAACCATTTAAAAGGAAAGGTAATTATTGTATGCCTGGGGCCTCCTTTAGTCATAAAATGAATAAAGTTTTAACTAGTATGTTTTGTCTTAATAGCACATTAATTCTGGTTGGGAGAAGAGGCAATGTAAACAAATATCAATCATTAAAATATATTGATTACATCAATACTTTAAATGTGCATATAATTTAACTTATTTACATTGCCTTACATATAGAGTTAGCCACAGGAGAGTAAAATAAGATATGATTTAGGCTTACATTACTCACTCGTGCAGGTTGCCAGTTTTACAACAATTACGGTTGTGATTGACGAATAACCTACCGTGCAATGCAGTGATTGACGCCTGCATGAACGCGTAATGTAGGCCTTTTATTACTGAATATTTTATACGTGGTAGAACTTAGCCCCAGTTATAATGGATCTTTATAGAAACATTTTTAACTAATATAAAAACTCTTCAAGGAACATTTACGCCAACTTTAACGCCATTGCAATGCCGTGAAATTTGATGAAGTTATAGTTAATTTAATGCGTTAATAGGCACTGACGTTTTCCGTTAGTGTAGCACCAGCATTAACGCATTCGCTCGATGCTCGTCGCAGTGGTGGGGCGATAGCGTGGTCGCGCGGTGGGCTAAGCGTTAAAATATGAATATCAACAGTCGATATTTTTTTCATTAAAAAGTTTTAATTTTTATTTTTTCTCGTAAATCATTTAATCTACCCAATCTTCTGTTCAATCAATCAAAAAATCAATTCTTCTTACTTTATTTTATTCTATGAATTTTTACCTAGTTTATTTATTTTCTTATTATCTTACAAAGAAATATAATTTTGCATAGTATGTCTCTGTGGTAGTAAAATTACTACAATCTAAGAAACTTGTAATATTTTACTACGTGTTTTGGTGGGAATTTAAGCATAGACGGATTTTTACTTCTGTTTTATCGCTTAAACAATGGTTTGAAGTGGATTTTAATTCGTAAAAGTGATGCGATTTTGTGATTTAAGTATTTGCGCGTGTAAACTATTAGAGAAAACGACGAAACAGGTGCCACGACGTTAATATAAACCTCGATATATCAAAAGTACGATATTTTAAAAAATATCACAGTCCTAGTTTGGGACTGACCAGTTGGAATGATCTGTTGAACTGACCGTGTGTGTGGAAATTTCTTCGGGTTAAATCCGTTGGAACTTATATCAGTTCGATTGATGACTTTAACTGACCGTGTGTGGCCACCATTATAATAATAGGATTAATTTAATTAACATTAATAATTTAATTAAGGAATTTTTGACTAAAGATAGGTATTACCTATCCAAATATAATTTAAGACAAATAGCAAATGTGCTATCATATTATTTATATATTAACTCAGCCAATGGCTTGGCTACTCAGACATCTGCTCTGATTGAGAAGCATAGTGATTTGACATGCAATTTGTAATCAGTTCTAAATAATTCAAATTAGAAAATAGGACAATAGAGGTAATCTCTAGCAGTTATAACAAAAATTGTTTACACCTGGTTCATCAGAATATATAAATGATAGACAAAGTGCTAGAAATTGAATTGTTCTTAAATAACAATATTCATATATCATGTATTGCTGAACACTGGTTAAAAGCTTATAACTTAATGTTTAACTTCTACTTAATCAACAGGTGGTCAGTTCTTCCAATAGAAACTGTTTTAAGAGGTAGCTCCTTAATTTTAGCAAGTAAATTATTATCATGTAAAGAACGTAAAGATATTGTGAGCCTTTCTGTTTAGCAAACTGCAGAAATGACATGAATTGAGTTTGAGCACCTCATTTTTGTTGGCGTTTACAGATCTCAATGTTCTTTAAACGATAATTTTAAATAAAATATGAAGAAGTTTTGGCTAAACTTAATAAACAGGATAAATCTGTTGTAATATACGAGGGTTTTAATATTAATCTACTAGAAGCTTCCTCCACCAATATTAAATTTAGATCATTGTTTATATCTTATGGGTTTTTTAAATATATTTTTGGAGCCAACGCGTATTGCTGAATCCAGTGCATCAACAAATGTTAAGTGTTACAATGTTAAGTGTATGTAGTTAATTTTTACAAATGTTTAATAAACGTATAATTCAAAAATTTAACTCTCATAACAGTGGACAGTTAGTTTCAAGTCATCAAGTAAATAAAAAAGTTGTGTTTATTCAAGTAAATGCACGTCGCATGGAGTAGTAAAAAAACTTCCATAACTTTCATACCAAAATAATCCAGATTTTGGTATGGAATATTATTTACGCTTATTTGCAACGAATTTGATAATAATTTTACTTCTTAACCCTTTTATTTGAAAAATCGCTAAGCATATAATGAATGGGCGACAGTAGAATTCCATAGGAATAGAAAAAGGTTGTATGAACTTTTCAATGAAGGGTCATATAATCCTAGCGTCGAATTTAGGGAATATGTAAAAATTTTATATTTAATATTTCTTATTTACATTAATTTAAAATTGTGTGCTCCATAGCCGAGTCTTTGTATTTTAGCAACAAAATAAAGACAGCTTCTAATAAAATTAAAATGACATGGAGTACAGTTAATAGTGAAACTGGTAAAGACAATTCTCACAGTTCAAAGTGCCAGTTAAGTTTTAACAATAAATTAACGGGACGAATTAAAGGACGTTGAAATTGTTTTTGAGAAATATTTTACTGATATTCCGATCTTAACTACTAAGTTACTGAATTTTTCTCCAGCCGTGGCCGAATCATTCATTACTTAAACAAAACATAAATGCGTGTACAAAGAATTTAAAATTTTATAAAGTACAACCAAGAGATATTGCAAAATATTTTAAGATTATTGATATTAAGGAAACCACAGATCTGCGGAAGATCATCGTTAAAGTTATTGCGTCTATAATGGATACAACCGCACCTTAACTATCTATTATTTTTAATACTAGTATCGAATCAGGTGAGTTTCATGATTTAACGAAGCATAGTAAACTAATACCTTTATTTAAATCTGGTAGTTCATTGAACCCCGCTAACTTAAGAACTATTTCTGTACTGCCAATACTTATTCAAATTTTTGAAAAAAATATTCTTGATTAAAGTTTAAATTTTTTTAATGTAAATAGTTTACGAAAATAAATTTGGTATCACAAGGGGTCACTCGACAACTGGTGCTTGTGTTGAGCTGATTAATTAAATCTTTAATGCATGATCTGCACAAAGCTTTCGATTGTGTTCATCATAAAACATTAATCAGAAAACTTTAACACTACGGTGTAAGAAGTGATGCTCTTTACCTCTCAAACACCAAGCGGCCAAATTTGACCGCTTCAATATTCCGTCAAAATTCAAGCAGTCAAATATGACCACACTCATCCGCAGCGCTTTAACCCATAAAAAATTATATTTAGAGACTACTTTTCTGTGAAGAAATTTAGCACTATAGAATCAGTATGAAATTTTCTATGATCTAATGTAATAAAAATGAAGTTATCTTATGGATATTTATTTATAATCTACGTTCATTTCATACGCCATTTTAGCGTGAATGTTACTGTGTTGATTTTTGGATTTATCTAGTGTTTTATTAGTGTTTTAGTATACTGTTTTATTGTAAAATTATAATTAAAGTTTTTGTGTTAATATAATTTATCTTTTTACGTAAATAATTTCGAGTAATATATATTAATATAATTGCTATTTTCATGCTGCCGACATTCGCTT